>JAXCGZ010003859.1:92500-156345 GCA_037179515.1 Halocaridina rubra
TAAAAGGAGAAATGCGTGATATCGTCCGTTTCTCCTCCTCCCATGTAAAATGTATGCTATAGAGATAACATTTCAGGAGGTGCCTTTGGATTCTGTGTTCATTTATTGACGGCTCAGAATATTTAGCTGTATTCTAACTGATAATTTGGTCATTAGTACATAAAGTTCTAGTCTTTAAAACTACTTCATAATGAAAAGGGAGTTATGCTGCACGCAATTTAGCTAACACATGGCAACTTATCAGATTATAGTTCTAAAAAAAATCTGCTTGGATGGAGGGCGCACTGCTATTATTGTTGCAGAATGGGTTTGGGATAGGAATCCATGGTCTGTCTTGAGGTGAGGGTATTATTGTTTTCTGGGGATTTCTAATACCCCAGGAAGTAACAGATGACGTTGCTGTGAAGTGAGAAGCAGTCTTCAATTATAAATTTCCTCAATTATAAGTTCTCTCTGAATTAGCTAAAGACATTTATTTTCCTTATAGAAAATAAATTGAGGTCCATCTGCTTGAACTCTGGATTATATAATCGGAGCCCATGAAGAATCAGGACCAGAAATTTTTATAGGTTTTAATTCCTCAGTATTGGTGATGTTAAGGTTCGCAATCTTCAGCTGGTCGCTGTTGGTAAAGCCCAAGTTCAGATTCTAACCTCACAACACTCTATTGCTTTACTTTGTTTTCTTCGTGCCCAGGCCCGATGAGGGCAGATTTATTTATTTATTTATTTGGCCCATCCTGGTGTCATAAAAAAAAAACTAACCTAACCTAGCCTAAACGTTGGTAAAATTCAAGTTCAATTCTTCATGAGGTCTTATAACATGCTCATCATTTTCTCATTTTGTTGTTGCATTTTGTTCGTAACTTTCTGTGCAGATATTGTTCACGAAACATAGTTTATCCTTGCACAGTATTGTGTGTTATTTATAATACATATGCAATTATATGAAATGAAAATGCACATATTTCAAATCACTGCAGCGATGGCAGTAAATACCATCTATAGGCTATCTTTGTATTGATTCAAATTACAACATTTTTCTGAGTGTAGATTAATGCACCAAGTCTTAGACTAGGTTAGGTTAGGTTAGACATATTTTCTGTGGCCTTTTTACCAGTTACTTTTTTACCTGGATTCGTCTCATAGGCCTCCAGTACAGGTATTGCAAAATGAGATATTTTTTAAATTCAGTAAAAAAAAATAAAGCTGACGGTGACATAATAATAACAAGTTATACCAGTTTATGTAACCTTGGGATCTATAATTGCGTCAAAGGGAAGGTTGAAGGGTCGGTTTTCATTGCCAAAATACTTTTGACATTAATAGAAAAAAAAATGGTGTCATTGGTGTTGTGTTTCCTTATATTAATATTTCAATTGATGAATTAACCCATTTTCTGAAATTTAATTAGGAGAAACTCTGTAATTAATATTAATATTAATAGTAAATAATTTCGAAATCGTTGGAATAGTCTACTACTATTGTGGTGGGACAGAAACAACTATTACTATTATTTTTTTTCAGACTTTGAACTACTCGATGTTCAACGTATCGTTTGAAAACATTGACAGTAACACGTAAGTTGTGGCCGTAATTTTATTTTAAAATATTTTAAAGTATTACTGTGATTGTAATACGTACAAATGTCTTCATCTCAGATCCAAAATTTTACTGCTCCTACAATTCTTTTTCATTAAAAAAAAAAATAAAACAATGAATCTCCTCAACTTCCTAGCTTGAATAGGCTTTTTTTTTTTTATGAAAATGAACTACTACTATCACTATTGCTACTACTACTACTACTACTTTCTATTTAAGATAAAATAGAAAACCACCTCATCATCCCAGCTCGAAAACGTTTATTGTGTTGGTATTTCGTTTTCGTTTTTTCTTACTGTGATGCAAATTTTACGACTACTTCTACTGCTACTACTATTACTACTACTACTGCTGCTGCTGCTGTTGCTGTTATGCTTTCTCTAGTTCGTTATTTAGTTGGTATATAAGACCTTGAGAATCTTGAATCGATCCCGAAACAACAGTTCGAAGGCCGGTGGGGTAAGTCACCGAGTGAAATGAGTAGTCCAGACTTCCTGGAAATGAACCGCGTAGTTGGAAATCCAGGCTATGGTTGGTAGCTGGAAATACAGGCTGTGCCACTTAAGTTGTATATAAGATTAAGAAATCCGATATCTTACTTGATCTTTTAACCATATAGGAAAAAGTCTGCTTAATTTATTTTTGTTCTTTTAATGAAAATATTATCTTGATAAGATATTGGTATAATTTCCTTTGGTATTTATATCATGCGACTTCACCAACGTTCTTTTTTCTCAGCTTCTCATTTTTTCTTCGTTTCCGGAAAATTATTTTCACATTCATAGTGGGTCCCTATTTCTCATCGGTAGTCTCTTGGAGATTAGTGTTGCGTTTTGGTTTAGAGTTTTACGGTCGGATGCCCTTCCTGATGCGAGCCCTCTCCATTGATCCCGACTGGGAACCTGCTGGATTTTTCCTTTTTTTATTCTATCTCCTAAGGGACTACCCCATTCAGGAAAATAATAAGTCTACATGAATAATTTACTCAAGGAATTATGAATGACAAAAAAGCTAGCAAAAAAGATATACCTATTTACACACTGTATATCTGGTATATTAAAAATAATTCCTTGAGTTTCGGTGACTACTGTCTCCATTAACTGGGGAGTTGTACCACTTACTTGATGGAGACAGTAGCCTCCAAATATTTAGGGATGGTTCTACTATACCAAGAATATGAATTGCCAAGACACCACAATACCATATCCCTCCGTCATATTGCTTCAACTTAGAGGGGGTGCCTCGTTTATTGTGTCAAGGATTATAGTTAAGGAGAAGAAAAATGAACTTCACAATAAGAGTTTTTGGAGGCTCGCTAAGCTGCGCGGTAAGCGAGAGCCAATGCTATAGCACTTAAAGAGTTGACGTCACGGAGACGCTTCGCGTCGGTTTTTCTTTTTTCTTTTAATAACATGACACACGTCAAAGGGAGGTCGTAGGGGAGATTCATTATGAGTATTAAATTTATATATGCAATGATAATAATAATAATAATAATAATAATAGATGCATGCATCCATACAGACATAGACACTTAAATACACTATGGTCGACAGCACCCTTTTAATTATTATTATTATTATTATTATTATTATTATATCTGATATCCGTTTGTCTCTGGGAAATCTTAGTCTTATAATAAACTGAAGGGCAAGAACGGTCCAAGCAAACATCGTAGAACATATTTAATTAATCTCCTTATAATACATCACAACACAACGTTTCAAACATCCACTGTGTTCATAATCATGTACCTATGAAAGAGTGAAAAAGAATATATACTTAAGCAGTTACTCTAAATAAACACAATTATAGTTGTAAAAAAAAGTAAAATATATATATACAGGACATTCACACAAGTTAATGAAATTTACATATATCTAAATGTATGTAGAATTAAAAAGAAACACTTTCACACTAATAAAATTTGTTTTACAAAATTCTGAGAGGGTAACATGAGCCATCTTTGTTTAATTTAGGATTAGATTTTGAAATAAATAATGACTCTGCTATCCTGATTTCATTTTCGCTTTTTCCTCTGTATATAATTTTGAAATCATTTATACTGAAATTGCACTTACAGATATTAGAACAGTGTTCTCGAATGCTTGAGTTTACTGGAGCTGACAATGGTTTTCCAGTGTTTATTTAGAGTAACTGCTTAAGTATATATTCTTTTTCACTCTTTCATAGGTACATGATTATGAACACAGTGGATGTTTGAAACGTTGTGTTGTGATGTATTATAAGGAGATTAATTAAATATGTTCTACGATGTTTGCTTGGACCGTTCTTGCCCTTCAGTTTATTATTATTATTATTATTATTATTAGTGAAAGGTTATTTTCATTATCCAATTAAAAAAATGATTATGACATTATAGAAATTATCCAAGTAACAGTATTTTATAGTTATCTTGGCACCGCTGATAATATTGTACATTTATTACTCTACAAATAGTACCGCCTCATATCTGAGCCGCTAACCACCACCCTCTTCATAATATTCTAATAGACAGTTCGAAAGATAAGAACAGATTTAGGTTTTCAGTCCACGCGGTATGTGTGATTCAAGTATGGAAAATATTGTTCCTTAAATCTATATATATATTTACCTATATGTATGCAAGGACCCACATTCCCTTTGTAAAGGGCTATGGCCAAGTCAAATGATACACCCATTCACCGTTATATATCTGTCTATTTATATAATCTATCTATCCATCTATCTATCTTTAAGACTGTACTCCATCTTGTTAGTACGGTGGCCGAGTTATAGTACACATTCAACGTACTTTCACTCAGTACCAGCACTTCCATCTTGCGTATCAGAAGCATGCTGCCAATCAACTCCCTTTATCTCACTTGTATTACAGCCATGAGCACTCATGGACCTAGTTAATAGGGTTCTGGTTGGAACTTTCCTTCTGGAATCCTCTCATGCTCTGACTCTCGCTTCGGCCCAATAAAACAACTTTTACAACACGTAGACGTAGAGGAACATTGAGACAGTAGTCTTGTCCCCTGCCCACGGAGATGGAAAGGAGAATATGCAGAGTTAGAAAGAATGGGTGAATTATCTCTAGGAGGCAGAGGACGCTTTTTTTCATCAGCTACATGCTGGCCACAGGTTCAGTCCTAGCCCAGGAATTGATTAGCTTCCACTGTCTTATGTCGATACCAATTAAGTTTGGCAATAAATTGTAGGGCGGTGACTTCCTATAGGTCTACTTGATTATTCAGCCATTGGTAGGGGATCGCTGAGTCCAGATTATTGGAGAGGGGATTGGCCTGTGGTTATATGGTAGATATACAGTCGGGCTCTGTGCTAGCACTGTCTCTTGCCTCTGTTTTTCATTAGAGACTCGTCAACTTCCTTTACATCATTAATGTAAACACAGAGGTTGCTTGCTTGCAGAAAGAGGGAGGGGAGCCAAGGTTAGTGAGAAAATTAATTCACAGACAAACGGTGAACAGCGTTTATATATAGAAGAATTTTGTACAAGACGCGAGAAAGAAAACTGCTCATGTTTTTCTTCGTTGAAGCCTTTGTTGGATTAAACTTTCTCTTAACAAGTAACTATTTCTGTTTATGTAATCGCTTTGATTTAAAAGTTTCTTATTCGTAATGGAGTATTCCAAGAGATTTCTCCTCGTAATTACTTAAAATACACACACACACACAGGTAATTACACACAGGCACACACACGCCAGAAATACGCAATCTCAGTTATGATGAGAGGCTGAGGGAATTAGACTTACCATCACTCGAAGCTAGAAGTAGTCGCCGTGGCTCAGTCGGTAGCGTCTCCGACTCTGAGGCGTCAGGTCGAGGGTTCGCGCCCCGTCACGGTCTGAGGTTAGCAAAGGCATGCACTCAGCGTAAGGATTACATTTGCCAAAACAAGTCCTTCGCAAGAAGGCAACCGTCCTAGCCCTTGGTTGATAAGGGAGTCCGTGACGTAAAACCGGAACCGAATCACTAGAAGCTAGAAGAGTGAGGGGGGATATGGTGACAGTCTTTAAATTCCTTCATGGTTATGATAGAGTGGATAGGGATCGATATTTTGATATGGCTGGCTCTAGAACTAGAGGTTATAGTTTGAAGCTTCGTAAGAAAACTTCTTTGCAGGATGTAAGGAAATACTTTTTCAGTGTAAGAGTAGTTGATAATTGGAATTGGCTAAGCGAGGAGGTAGTTAATGCTATCTCAATCCATAGTTTTAAGGACAGGTATGATAAGTATCACTAAGTATAAAATGGAACCGATGAGGAGACGGGAAGATACGAGCTTTGGGCTCTTTCCCGTAAACACAATTAGGTAATCACTTCTTTGTAGGATGTAAGGAAGTGTGTTTTAGAGTAAGAAGAACTGATAGCTCGCTATGAGCACATTTAGGTAATTACAATTAGGTAAATGCACACGTGTGTGCTGTAAGGAATCAAAACGAGACTACAAAATGACTTTAAAATTATTCATGTCTTTTGTCCCTAAAAGAGAGGGGAGTTTTCCCCTCTCTTAATGCTTCAAAAGTTTTTTTTTTTCCTCTCAAAAACTTTTGACTTAAACCTTTAATCATTATCAGGAACTTTGAAGTTCTTGTCAGTGTTACAGTTTCCGAAGAATGTATTTATTCTTTGCGAGATTTCTCTCTCTCTCTCTCTCTCTCTCTCTCTCTCTCTCTCTCTCTCTCTCTCTCTCTCTCTCTCTCTCTCTCTCTCTCTCTCTCTCTCTCTCTCTCATTTTTATTTAAATATTTATCATCAAACTGACCGTGTGGTTTTTTCCACAATACTCTAATATGAACGCTGTAATGATATCTCTGGTATTCCTGTTTTTTAATGATACTACTACTACTACTACTACTACTACTAATAATAATAATAATAATAATAATATTATTATTATTATTATTGTTATTATTATTGTTATTATTATTATTATTATTATTATTATTATTATTATTATTATTATTATCATCATCAATATTATTATTATTATTATTATTATCATCATTATTGATAATAATAATATTATTATTATTATTATTATTATTATTATTATTATTATTATTATTATCTATCAGATGGGTGTTATCTACGTTTACATGTATGCAAAGCTTAATATGTGTCAAGAACAATAATACTGAAAATGTAACGAACTGTAAAAATGATTTTGCACATTACTGTATGCTATATTTTCCAGTCTGATGGCTTCCTGGCTTTTTTTTTTTATGAGTGTGATATCGGGACGCGCAGAGAAAATTGCCCTCATCGGTTCCAGGCACCAAGAAAACATAAAGCAAAGAGAAACAGACTTTTGGGAGTGTTGTGACTTGTTGGGTGTCAGGGAGTAATAAGCTGTATGTAACGAATATGCCAGAGAGTTTTTCTTTCTTTTTACCATGTAGGAAGCTTTAAATAAACGTTTAATCACTGTAACATTTGCAAATCTCTTAGTATTCCTTCACATCTGACAAGTCACAACACTCCTCATCTCTGTTTCTCTTAACTTAATGATTTCTTCGGGCCCAGACCCGACGAGGGCAGATTTTTTTTTTCCGTCCTGGTGTCACAATTATATAAAATAAGATATATGCATAGGAAATGAAGCGTTGATTAATTTTGTTTGTTTATCATTTAGGAAGCTCCGAAAAAACGTTTGCAACGTGAGGTCATAGGGTGATAAATCCTCGTTGGTAAGGACGCAAGCAAGCAAGCATGAGATGGCACCGTTAATGTTTACCAGTATTTGGCAAGCTTCTCAGAGCGCCATCTTTTTATTGGCACCGTCATGCCAACCGAAAATAGAGTTGTTATACTCTGCAGTTTATTAAAAAAGAAAAAAAATATTTTATATTTTCGCACTTTCATAATTTAGTTTGAGATTCAGCATAAATAATATAGTTTTAGCGTTTGCTAAAGGTTGTATTATTGAGTTTGTTTAAGACAATTAAGGAGTTGGAAATGGGCATATATTAGAGTGCTGAATGGGAATAATATGGCATTGAAAGTGCTAGTTCCTTTGTTTTAATTTATCACGAGAAGGAAAATATGAGGTTTCTCTTGAATTGCTTTCCAGTTGTTCATACAGCGCTAAATAATCCATAGTTCACGTGTTCAGTATACTATTTTCTCATATGTAATTCAAAGAAAAATTACTAAAAATTAGTTCAAGTGTGTAACTAATCCTGGACAACATTCGTGACTTCTTTTTCTGTAGTTCATAAAAAAAAACTACTTAGCATTTAGTTCATATGCGCAGTAAAGTAGTTCATAAGAAAATGTGGGTCATAACTCATAGTGAAAGTGAGTGATACTTTATATATTTTTAAATAATTCATGAAAATAAGTACTAAATAATCCTTTGGTAAGTGTCTAATTAATTAAACCCAAGAAATACTTTCCCTTTCTGTAGTTCATATAAAAATGCTCCAAATAGCATTTAATTCAAGTGCGTAATGAACCCGAGATAACTTTTTTTTACTTCATCTTCCATAGTTCATTAAATTAAACAGCAATTAAATAATCTTTCATCCAAGCGAGTAATGAACCTTTGACAACTTTTTTGAGTTCCATTTCTATAGTTAATACAATAAGCTCCAAATTACTCTTAGTTCAAATGTGCAATAAAGCCTAGGCAACTACTTTACTCCTATTTTTAGTTCATAAAAAGGTGTTAAGCAACACATGGTTCAAGTGTGTAATAAATGAATCCTAGAAATTCGGCACTCCTTTTTCTGTAGTTTATGTAAAGCTAAACATTCAGTTCAAATACCTTATAAACCCTAGATCACTCTCTTGACTTCCATTTCAGTAGTTCATGTAAAAGTACTAAGTATCTCCTAGTTCAAATGTTCAGTAAACCCCAGACAGCCCTCTTGACATTTCTGTAGTTCATAAGAAAATATGCTTAAATAACCCGTAGATCATAAGCATAATAAACTAGACGACTTTCTTGATTTCCTCATCCATAGTTCATAAAATAGGGACCAAAGTGTAATAAATCCAAAACAAATTTCTTGATATTCTTTTGTCTATCTTTTGGAAAGCTAATTGATATTCTCTCCCTGTTTCATCATCATTCTAATGGGATAGAAAAGTTGAAAATCAGAAAGAGGGGGAAATGAGAGGGACAGACCCTCCTGCTATTGTTTTTATCCATACAATGGCTGATGAAACCAAATACCCCGTTCACACGTTCGACCATCACTTCAAACACTTGTCTGTCGAACCGCGTTCGACGAACCGTTTGACCGTGTAAACCGCTCTTAAGCCAAGTTGTCAGTTCCCACAAACGCGTCCAACGCTGACTATATATAGATGTTCTTGGCGTGATATGACTTCCTCCTCCTCTCTCTCTCCCCATTTCCGTTGTAGTTTCCCACAGCTTATGTAGCAACACTCATATCCTTTCCTGGAGATATCATGGGACGTTTGCTTGACGGGGTCAATGTAACACGGAATGGGACTAGTTGGCGCCAAGCTGTTTTGGCGTTGTCCTTTTGACACTAAGCTGCTTTGACTAGGTCAGGTTAAGTTAATTAACCTATTTTTATCTAGTAAAGGCTCTAAGACAACTGAGCGCCAAATAAGCGGCGTCAAAATAGTGGCGCCAAAAAGTACGCCACCCAATGTAATATATTTAAACATGCTACAAGGAAACCAACCTTTAGCAGCTCAGCCGGTAATAAGCTATAGATCCTTTGCCCACCACTGAAGTCTCTGGTTCAACTTCTCAACATGCCTTTTACAGATTCTTTTGGCTTTTGTGTGTGCCACTGAGGTATTAAACGGAGACCTCTGATACTTACAGTCCTCGTGTAGTAGTCCCTGTTAACTCAGCAAGCTCACTGAGTAATACATATGAATGTGGAGGATTGATATGGATCAATGTCCTGAGAGTTTGGACCTCGGAAATAAAAATATGTCCAGCCCTTAGCTTTCAAAATCATGCAAATTTGTATCTACAATTTCTTGTGCTGATTCATTTTATATAGTGTCTGTGATGTTCTCTTTTTACTTTACACACACACACACACACACACACACGCACACACATATATATATATATATATATATATATATATATATATATATATATATATATATATATATATATATATATATATATATATATATATATATATTTATTTATTATTTGTTTTCGCTTTATTCATTTATCAAAACATCCTCATACGATACGAATAAAACTGTTTATATACGTAGTATAGAAAATGTTATCTTTTACTTATTTACATTGTGTTTACGTTTAATTCAAATTCAATTCAAATTCAAAAGAATTATTAACTTACCCTTAGGCCGCTTTCACACCAAAGTTGCACGTCACACGTGGCATACCACATGCGACGTGCCATTTTGGTGTGAAAGGGGCCTTATACGAAACGCATTATCACCATAAACATTCATATGAATAAACAGCTGTTTTACTAGGAAACGAACAGAGAAAAATCCATTATGGTCAACTTGTCGTAAACAAGCCTTGGGAAATATTATTATCCAGATATATAGTTCTAACAGGATATGAACGATAGCGCAGGTTCTTATCTCCTCTCTTGATTGTTAATCCCAGGAAGTATTTAAAAATATAAACAGACACACGTATTAAACAGAGAACCATCTGAGATGGAACGAACCAGCTCAACTGGGAGTCTGTCCTGAGCTTGGATATACAGACACTCAAGCAAGAACATCTTGAGGAGCAGCATATCAGCTTAACCGAGTATCGGTCCTAAGCCTGAATAAACAGAACCCCTTATTTAAAGTGAGAGCGTTTATCTCAAGTGTATTCCGGTCCCAAATCCTGATAAATGGTGAGGGTTTGTCAGGAAGAACATCCGTCCTTGAAACATTTATGCCAATACCAAGGCTAGTCTCCAGGAAGGGAGTGATGTGACTTTCCAGATGTGAAGGGATAGTAAGAGAAGTGTAACGAATATCCATGAATATTCGGTGTAGATATAGGCATAGAAAAATAATCGTAATTGAAGGGAGACTTATCATCGAGAGCTGTCCTAACCAGTCCTATTTAAGTCCAAAGGCCGTCAGTTATAGCATCACAACGGGCTTTTGTTGGCGGGCCTAACGTTGGTGATGATGCGTGTAGAAGGAAATTCATACCAAATAAATTGTTTAAAAAATATGAACAAATAAAATACCTTCGACATATGAAATAAGCAAAACTTGTTATTAAGGAATTCGAAGTAACAGCGCCATACGCTTGAACGTATATACGTAAGGAGGGGGGGGGGGGGTCAAATAGCTGGCTTCTCTCGTCAATAGATTACAAATTTACCGTTTATTTTAGCCAGCAAATAATCTCATACTGTAAAGTTTAGGCTCACGTGGCGACCAGGATGTTGGATGTTGTCATGGCAACCTTTCTTCTCCTCCTCCGCTCTCTGATCTGTGGAATCATGGAAAAGAGAGTAGAACACCTTTTGAGAAACGAGAGAGAGAGAGAGAGAGAATATGAATTTTACAGTTTAGAAGCATTGGCTTAAAGAATACTACTACTACTACTACTACTACTTCTACTACTACTACTAATAATAATAATAATATGCCTTAACATTTTCGACATGAGATTCAAATGATGAATGATTGCAAAGGATTAGCTCCAGGTTCCTAACTGCAGGAGCTGCGCTAATAAGTAGATTCAACTTTCAATTCTAGGTCTCTGGGTAGGCCATCAAGACAAGCTCTGAATTTGCTCTTCATCCATTTCTTATGAAATAGCTCTTTCAATTGTGGATTCCATTGCTAAGATTAAGATATAAAGATGTTTTATATATTGGAGAGAAGAAACTTGGAATCATCTACAAATTGGATAAGCAACTGTTTATAGATTGTTAATAGATATAGCGAAAAGTAAGGTAGCATATACGGAGCCTTGAGGAACGTCAAATTCAAAACAAAGGTTGGATGAAAAGTTTTTTTTTTCTTCTGCTTTGCGATTGCATACAATTGCTTATATAATAAGCCTTAAATCATCGATAGCTGAAGCTTTCGTTTCCATAAACAAGACTGGATGAGAGATTCTGTCAAAAGTTTTATAAGAGGTCACACAGGCCAAGCAATGATATTTCATTAGTATTTATATGTCACCTTTCCTGAAACCGTGCTAGTATTTCGAAAATAAATGATTTTTGCCATGGATTCATACAAATGGAGGGCTGATGTTTTCTCTGAAACTTTTGATAAAATGAGAAGGGCGGCTACTAGAGCTGCTTATTACTGGGATTCTCGTTGTTTCCCAGTTACTCCGGACTCCAGAGAAATAAGACATCTAACTTTACGTGCTTCTTATACGTAATTGTATATATCACTGTTTAAAGAGCATATATTATCTCTGATCCATTAAAAGTTACATTCCAATAGGAATTAAACGTAAGCACATTCAGTCGAGAATATAGTGTTCTCATTCTTTGAAATCGAATGGAACACATGATTGGCATATAATGACAGTTCAGACTGTCATACATTATCATGCGGAGGAGAGAGAGAGAGAGAGAGAGAGAGAGAGAGAGAGAGAGAGTTCAGACTGTCATACATTATCATATATATATATATATATATATATATATATATATATATATATATATATATATATATATATATATATATATATATATATATATATATATATATAATAATATATATATATATATATACACACACACACACACACACATATATATATATATATATATATATATATATATATATATATATATATATATATATATATATATATATATATATATAGAGAGAGAGAGAGAGAGAGAGAGAGAGAGAGAGAGAGAGAGAGAGAGAGAGAGAGAGAGAGAGGAATATTAATAAAACGATACCGTTTTACAAAACGTAAACACACCAGTTTCCCTCACATAATTTTTTTTTCTTCTGATTCCCTTTTTCATTAGTTCAAGTGAAACGAAGTAAATATAAATTACATTTTTACAGCTGAAGGGAACTCATTCTCGTAAAGATATCGGCTGTATAGCTAGCTGATCAAGGTCGCCTTCAAACGCCTCTTCGCCGGGACAGATGTGTTCAAGCCCTTTTGACAAACGAGATACCACAGGCTTGCCGCCTGTGAATGTGCATTGCCACATTTTACGGGATGATGCACATTATTGTATAAATTTATCGATCTTTTTCATACGTAGGTATTACATTAGAGCATAATTTAATGTTAGCTATATACGCATCTTGATATTGCCTATATGAATAGATGTATCATTCTCGCAGACAAGAAAAAGAGGCATCGGGCAGAGGATAGACATCGAAAGATCGAAAAAAACAGTAACTAGCACCTTCCCCCCCCCCCCCCCCCCGTTTTGCTCTGCAGTTCACTGTGAACTCCAGGTAGATTTCCCGCCAAACTGTTTTCAAGCGTTTTATTTATAATTATTTTTATTATTTTTGTGTACTGTCTGATCATTTGGTTTATAATATGAAAGTGAGGAAGGTAAGAAAAAAAAGGAAGGTGACATATTAATAGGAAACTTACCGGGAAAGTTATCCCAAATTAATATATATCCAGCATATCATTATTATTATTATTATTATTATTGCGCAGCCCAATAATATGATATAAAACTATCCATCCATATACCAAAGCCATATTCCCCCTTAAAAGGGGGTGGCTGAGTGAAAGAAAATAATTTGACTTTATGTGGGAAGTAAATTCAGAGGAGGGGATTCCCAGTCTCCTCGCTTCGCCTCATTTAATCGACTTTTATGACACGCAGGGGAACACGTAGGAAGTATTCTTACCCCCCTCCCTCAGGGGGAGAATATCTAAATCGATATTAGAGGTATCTTATTGCTAAAGAATGCCATAAAGTATAAAACGAATAAGGAATTTTCATTTAATGAAAGTAAAATGCGCATATGTGAATACTGTCAACATTCAGAGCAATGGAAATATATCAGTAAGTTCGATAAAAGACAGCGATCATTATTTTATCTGGAAAAGGGAAAACAAATATTTATTTAATGTCTGAAATAGGGAAAGAAACATCCGTTATCTTATTATTGATAACACTGAATTACTTTAAGACTGATCTAAAGTACAGAATTTCTTTTGAAAGTTTTCCATATCTTCATTAAACAGTTCTATAATAATATTTGTATGATTATATATTAAGTAAGACAATTATAGACAGTATAATAGAAAAAGCCTATTGTACATAACTACTACTTGCTAGCTTTTCATAGCAATTAAAGTCTTTCTTATCATTATTACGTCCTTATTACTTTAGTCTTTCAGCCTGTCTTTTTCTTGTTTATCATGTCTACTTATAAGTTACTTTTAATTATAGAAGAATAACCATAGTAAAAAAATGGAAATATATGTTTGTTAGTTTGTCCTTGAGCTGCTACTTTTCTTGATGTCCGGGCCCGATGAGAGCAATTTTCTTTGCCCGTCACGGTGCCACTATGAAAGTATAAAAGGTATTTTCGCTACTTATCCCTCGACATTAACCAATGAGACCACTGAAGACTTACCCATTTGATGCTCTAAGATTGAAATAACAGAGTATAAAAAAAATATATGCTCTTAGGTCCTCAGTCTGTCACGATTCTCCTTAATACATCGAAAGTTCAGATTCTGCAGAATTAAAGATTATTCAAACGGATCATTAATATGTGCTTCCAATGCGAATACAACATAATGTAAATCTCCTGTGACTAATATCCAGATAATCTTCATATAGATGGGAATTATGATGGAAACCTGCTACATAACCTCCGCGTATGTTTTTCCTTCAGCAAGCAAGCGAGAAGGTGACGATGTTATGGAAAATGTGGGTTAGGAACATTTTAAGGGGGTGGGAGGGAAAGTTGTGCTTTTGTATTGAGCTTTGGGGGGTGACGAGAGTTGAGAACAGGGATTAACGAAGGTCTTGGGGCCTAAAAGCATAGCTTGAGGGTGTTGACCGCTTCATCCTATAGCCCCCTCCCACATCCCTCCCGGCATCCTCCCAAATCCTTCCTTGTCCCAGCAACACCACTACACAACCACTCTCGTGACTGTCTCGTGTATACTACACCCTAAGCAGTTTTTATACTGTACTGCTCTCACTGTCTCATGTTAATTCATGAAATGATAAATTTATAGTCACTGTTGGGATAAAATCGCTAAGTAAAAAAGAAAAGAATGCAGCCAGTAATACAGACTCTTAGACATTTTTTTTTTTTTTAAACTGTAAACACCAGAACTAGCGGGCATAGTTTGAAGCTTCCTTAGAAATGTTCTCTGTGGGTACGATGTTACTGTAAAAGCTTTAAAAAATGTTTTAGAGAAATATGTAATATCAGGGAATCGGAAATCCCGATTGGAGACGGGGAATCGCGAACTGGGTATTTTCCTGGTATTAAGGTATGCGACTTTCACAAAAATATATTTTTTTTTTATTGTCACAGATTTTAATCTATTGTAATTTAGCATTTAAAATTATATATATATATATATATATATATATATATATATATATATATATATATATATATATATATATATATATATATATATATATATATAATATATATATATATATATATATATATATATATATATATATATATATATATATATATATATATATATATATATATATATATATATATTAGTTACTCTTAATGCCAAACACACAAATGTTCAATGTATCTACACACAAGAGCTATATTCTCCACTGTAAGAGGGGCGGCTGAGTCAAGGCAAAATACCTTGCGTGATTAATAAAAACGGATGGTAATAAAGACTTCTAAATTTACCACAACTATATATTACAATAGTATAATTATATTAATGGACAGTATATACCACGGACTTGAAGGATTTCAGTAAGTTTTCTCAAGAATGATTTCTGTCTAACAAGCTGGATATCATCCGCTACTGACCGTTAAATGTATTGTTTAAGCCACATCGCCTCATGGGATTTCCTGCCCTTAGAACTTGGTTTGACACGCATCACTAAACGTTTTGTCTTAAATTCCTTGACAGTTTCTTGGATAACAGAAACTCACATACTCTCCTTCTCTAGATATCCGCATTCTGTAGAAAGTTTGCACTACTTTAGTGAAAATATTTATCTTATTTCTTGAAGACTTTTGCTCATGCAGAGTTGCCACTTCACAAGTATGTTCAACAATTCTCCCAGAGAGACTTGATGTATCAGAGTCTGTAGAGAAATAAAGGACATACATATAGGAATAACCCATTTTTTAAGTTGAAGAAGAATTTAATTCCTTTAGAAAATGCAGTACAGTATTGCACTCCCCATTTTTTATGGATGTGACACCGGGACGGGCAAAGAAAATTGCCCTCTTGGGCCGGATACTAAAAGACATAAATCAGAGAGAAAAATTTGGGGAGTGTTGCAACACGTCAGATGCGAAGGGCTTTAGCTAATATATATATATATATATATATATATATATATATATATATATATATATATATATATATATATATATATATATATATATATATATATATATATATATATATATATATATATATATATATATATATATATATACCAGTCAGATGTGAAGGGATTTAGCTAATAATATATATATATATATATATATATATATATATATATATATATATATATATATATATATATATATATATGAATCAGTTTTATCCCGACCGGGACTTGAACCTGGGACTTAAAATTACTAAGCCAAGGCGCTACCAACTACAACACAGAAGGTTAAAAGGAAACAGACCTTATAGCTTATATCTGCTATACTAGGAATGAACGCATTATATATATATATATATATATATATATATATATATATATATATATATATATATATATATATATATATATATATATATCAGACCGATCTTTTCACATGCATCACTGCCATAGAGATGACACCGCTGAAAAAATAATGGAAATGATCCTAAGACCACCACAGGAGACCGCTCAGCTGGCTATCACCGGTTAATAACTGTATTGGACCTCGCAGTGAATAATACTGTATTTATGCTTACTGTTTATCCCTGTCTCCGGTCTCGTGGTTATCCACCATATTTGTGTATGTGACGTAACTTTGTTTACATTGGACCAACCTTTATTGAAATCACGATGTCGACTTGTCAGCTGATCTAGTTTTATATCCTGCACACAGAAGGCCCACGATGTCTACAATATTCTATGCTGTTGACTGAAATACCCATCAGAGGTAGAGATTCTTTTTTTTTATTTATCGATTTATCTCCCGATTCTAAACTGGGCAGTGATTACTCTCACACTGGTATATTTTGCAAGTTATATCACGTGTTTGCTTAGTGTCTTCATGTAAGCATAAAAATAATGCAACTGACAGTGTTTACAATCTCTCAACGATAATGTAATGGTATTGATCAGGATTATAGATATGTATAATGTTGATTCCAAAAAACAAAAGCTATCACAAAATAGTATAAGGGTAGCCTTCAGGCACATGGACAAGGAAATGTTCAGAAATATTTATGTAACCTATGTGAGGCCAAAACTCGAATATGCAGCCCCCTTTTGGAATCCACACTTGAAAAAGCACATAGCTAAGCTTGAAAAAGTTCAAAGACATGCCACGAAACTGGTACCAGAAATACGCAATCTCAGTTATGATGAGAGGCTGAGGGAATTAGACTTACCATCACTCGAAGCTAGAAGAGTGAGGGGGGGCTATGGTGACAGTCTTTAAATTCCTTTATGGTTATGATAGAGTGGATAGGGATCGATATTTTGATATGGCTGGCTCTAGAACAACAGGTCATAGTTTGAAGCTTCGTAAGAAAACTTCTTTGCAGGATGTAAGGAAATACTTTTTCAGTGTAAGAGTACTTGCTAATTGGAATTGGCTAAGCGAGGAGGTAGTTAATGCTATCTCAATCCATAGTTTTAAGGACAGGTATGATAAGTATCACTAAGTATAAAATGGAACCGATGAGGAGACGGGAAGATACGAGCTTTGGGCTCTTTCCCGTAAACACAATTAGGTAATCACAATTAGGTAATCACATGTATGACATCTTTTGTGAGAAATATGGGAAGATAGTAGATTGCTGCATACCTGTCACCAAAGTAGGTGTAATTCATGCCAGAGAGAAATGGTTCGATAATGAGTGTAAAAGAGCTAAGGAGTGGAGAGACAAATGCTGGAAAAGGTATAGGGGAAGAAAAAACATAAATGCCTGGCAAATCTACAAAAGAGCAAGAAATGACTACCTAAGTAAAAAAGAGAGAGGCAGAGAGAGACTATGAGAGGGACATCACCAGGAAGTCTAAAGAAAGTCCCAAGCATTTCCACAGCTTTATCAGAGGAAAACTGAAGGTAAAAGAACAGGTTTTAAGGCTAAAGAGAGCGGATGGAAGCATCACTGAGATGGATGAAGAGATCTGCAAAGAATTGAACAAGGAGTTTCAGTCAGTATTTATAGTAGAAATACCCCACCCCCTCAGATTGCAGAGATAGAAGCTCAAGGGCCGGTATTAGAGAACATCAACCTTACAGCCACAGAGGTATGCAAAGCGCTGATGGATTTAGATGTTCATAAAGCTACATGTCCTGATGACATATCCCCTCATGTGCCTAAAATATGCACAAACTCAATATCAGTGGCACTATGTATCATATTTAAAAAGTCACTGGAGTCAGGGGAGATCCCAAGATGCTGGAAACAAGCAAATGTGATACCTATCTCCAAATAGGGAAGGAGGGATACGGCTCTGAACTATAGACCAGTTTCCTTGACCAGCATAGTTTGCAAAGTTATGGAGAAACTACTAAGGAACCATATCTCTCTTCACTTGGAATCCTTCAACTTTTTGTCAGTGAGGCAACACGGCTTCAGAGAAGGTAGATCAACAGTAACAAACTTATTAGAATTTTATGATGAGGTAAGCCGAATCTTACAGGAAAGAGAGGGCTGGGCAGATTGCATATTCCTAGACTTCCAGAAAGCGTTTGACACTGTTCCACATGGGAGACTTATTAGGAAGCTGCAATCAATGGCTAGAATAAGTGGAAATGTCTTGGAATGGATAAAAACTTACTTAGAAGGAAGGGAACAGAGGGTTAGAGTAAGACAGTGTCTGAATGGAGAAGAGTTAGTAGTGGAGTTCCACAGGGTTCAGTTTTAGGGCCACTTCTGTTCCTTTTATATGTAAATGACCTACCAGAGTCTGCAAATTCATTCATGAATATGTTTGCAGATGATGCAAAGATTGTGAAGAAAGTAAAAAACGAGAACAATGGTAGAGAACTTCAGGAGGATCTAAATAGTCTGCATGAGTGGTCAGAAAAGTGGCTAATGAAATTCAATACTTCAAAATGTAAGGTAATGAGAATGGGTACAAGTGCAAGAAGGCCCAAGCTTGACTACTCGGTGGCTGGAGTACAACTTCAAGAGACAGAAAATGAGAGAGATCTAGGAGTAAACATACTGGCAGATTTGTCTCCAGAAATACATATAAATGGCATAGTAAGGGCAGCATATGCATTCTTATCAAATGTAAGGGTAGCCTTCAGGCACATGGACAAGGAAATGTTCAGAAATATTTATGTAACCTATGTGAGGCCAAAACTCGAATATGCAGCCCCCTTTTGGAATCCACACTTGAAAAAGCACATAGCTAAGCTTGAAAAAGTTCAAAGACATGCCACGAAGCTGGTGTAAAAAATACGCAATCTCAGTTATGATGAGAGGCTGAGGGAATTAGACTTACCATCACTCGAAGCTAGAAGAGTAAGGGGGTATATGGTGACAGTCTTTAAATTCCTTTATGGTTATGATAGAGTGGATAGGGATCGATATTTTGATATGGCTGGCTCTAGAACAACAGGTTATAGTTTGAAGCTTCGTACGAAAACTTCTTTGCAGGATGTAAGGAAATACTTTTTCAGTGTAAGAGTACTTGCTAATTGGAATTGGCTAAGCGCGGAGGTAGTTAATGCTATCTAAATCCATAGTTTTAAGGACAGGTATGATAAGTATCACTAAGTATAAAATGGAACCGATGAGGAGACAGGAAGATACGAGCTTTGGGCTCTTTCCCGTAAACACAATTAGGTAAGTACAATTAGGTAAGTAAGTACACACACACGCACAACCACATAGTTTTAAGGACAGGTAAGATAAGTATCACTAAGTATAAAATGGAACCGATCAGGAGACGGGAAGATACGAGCTTTGGGCTCTTTCCAGTAAACACAATTAGGTAATCACAATTAGGTAATCACACACCACTGTGTGTTGTTGATGGCGTATATCATTGAAGATATTTTGCCTGAGAGTAGAGGCACTGAGAACATGAGGAGGAACTATCCAAAAGGAGATTACATCAAAATGAATGAGATTTTTGCAGTTATTGACTGGGGAACCTTATTTTACAACAAATCTGTACAAGAAATGTATGACTTCTTTGGTGAGAAATATGGGAAGATAGTAGATTGCTGCATACCTGTCACCAAAGCAGGTGTAATTCATGCCAGAGAGAAATGGTTCGATAATGAGTGTAAAAGAGCTAAGGAGTGGAGAGACAAATGCTGGAAAAGGTATAGGAGGAGAAAAAACATAAATGCCTGGCAAGCCTACAAAAGAGCAAGAAATGACTACCTAAGTAAAAGAAGAAAGGCAGAGAGAGACTATGAGAGGGACATCACCAGGAAGGCTAAAGAAAATCCCAAGCTTTTCCACAGCTTTATCAGAGGAAAACTGAAGGTAAAAGAACAGGTTTTAAGGCTAAAGAGAGCGGATGGAAACATCACTGAGACGGATGAAGAGATCTGCAAAGAATTGAAAAAGGAGTTTCAGTCAGTATTTACAGTAGAAAATACCCCACCCCCTCAGATTGCAGAGATAGAAGCTCAAGGGCCGGTATTAGAAAACATCAACCTTACAGCCACAGAGGTATGCAAAGCGCTGATGGATTTAGATGTTCATAAAGCTACAGGTCCTGATAACATATCCCCTCATGTACTTAAAAAATGCACAAACTCAATATCAGTGGCACTAAGTATCATATTTAAAAAGTCACTGGAGTCAGGGGAGATTTCAAGATGCTGGAAACAAGCAAATGTGATACCTATCTTCAAAAAGGGAAGGAGGGATACGGCTCTGAACTATAGACCAGTTTCCTTGACCAGCATAGTTTGCAAAGTTATGGAGAAACTACTAAGGAAACATATCTCTCTTCACTTGGAATCCTTCAACTTTTTGTCAGTGAGGCAACATGGCTTCAGAGAAGGTAGATCAACAGTAACAAACTTATTAGAATTTTACGATGAGGTAAGCCAAATCTTACAGGAAAGAGAGGGCTGGGCAGATTGCATATTCCTAGACTTCCAGAAAGCGTTTGACACTGTTCCACATGGGAGACTTATAAGGGTAGCCTTCAGGCACATGGACAAGGAAATGTTCAGAAATATTTATGTAACCTATGTGAGACCAAAAACTTCAAAGACATTCCACGAAACTGGTACCAGAAATACGCAATCTCAGTTATGATGAGAGGCTGAGGGAATTAGACTTACCATCACTCGAAGCTAGAAGAGTGAGGGGGGATATGGTGACAGTCTTTAAATTCCTTCATGGTTATGATAGAGTGGATAGGGATCGATATTTTGATATGGCTGGCTCTAGAACTAGAGGTCATAGTTTGAAGCTTGGTAAGAAAACTTCTTTGCAGGATGTAAGAAAATACTTTTTCAGTGTAAGAGTAGTTGATAATTGGAATTGGCTATGTGAGGAGGTAGTTAATGCTATCTCAATCCATAGTTTTAAGGACAGGTATGATAAGTATCACTAAGTATAAAATGGAACCGATGAGGAGACGGGAAGATACGAGCTTTGGGCTCTTTCCCGTAAACACAATTAGGTAATCACACACACACACACACACACACACACACACACACACACATGCACACACACCATGGCTACAGAAAAGGTAGATCAAGAGTAACAAACTTATTAGAATTTTATGATGAGGTAAACCGAATCTTACAGGAAAGAGAGGACTGGGCAGATTGCATATTTCTAGACTTCCAGAAAGCATTTGAGTTATTAAGAAGCTGCAAGCAATGGCTAGAATAGGTGGAAATGTCTTGGAATGGATAAAAACTTACTTAGAAGGAAGGGAACAGAGGGTTAGAGTAAGACAGTGTCTGAATGGAGAAAAGTTATTAGTGGAATTCCACAGGGTTCAGTTTTAGGGCCACTTTTGGTCCTTGTATATGTAAATGATCTACCAGAGTCTGTAAACTCATTCATGAGTATGTTTGCTGATGATGCAAAGATTGTGAAGAAAGTAGGAAACGAGAACAATGGTAGAGAACTTCAGGAAGATCTAAATAGTCTGCATGAGTGGTCAGAAAAGTGGCTAATGAAATTCAATACTTCCAAATGTAAGGTAATGAGAATGGGTACATGTTCAAGAAGGCCCAAGCTTGACTACTCGGTGGCAGGAGTACAACTTCAAGAAGCAGAGAATGAGAGAGATCTAGGAGTAAACATACTGGCAGCTTTGTCTCCAGAAATGCATATAAATGGCATAGTAAGGGCAGCATATGCCTTCTTTTCAAATGTAAGGGTAGCCTTCAGGTACATGGACAAGGAAATGTTCAGAAATATTTATGTAACCTATGTGAGGCCAAAACTCGAATATGCAGCCCCCTTTTGGAATCCTCACTTGAAAAAGCATGTAGCTAAGCTTGAAAAAGTTCAAAGACATACCACGAAACTGGTGTAAAAAATACGCAATCTCAGTTATGATGAGAGACTGAGGAAATTAGACATACCATCACTCGAAGCTAGAAGATTGAGGGGGAATATAGTGACAGTCTTTAAATTCCTTCATGGTTATGATAGAGTAGATAGAGATCGATATTTTGATATGGCTGGCTGTAGAGCTAGAGGTAATTGTTTGAAGCTTTGTAATAAAACTTCTTTGCAGGATGTAAGGAAGTACTTTTAGTGTAAGAGTAGTTGATAATTGGAATTCGCTATGCGAGGAGGTAGTTAATGCAAACTCAATCCATATATATATATATATATATATATATATATATATATATATATATATATATATATATATATATATATATATATATATATATATATATATATATATATATATATATATATATATATATATATATATATATCAAACAGCTTTTTTGTCTAATATTTTTTTTGTCTCTCTTAATGTTTTAGCAAACATGTACATATTCCGAGCTTGATTTGTGTGATAAATTAACATGAAATAAATAAATAAAACAAAATGCGCCAGGGGCACAGAAATAATCATGAATTTCTTATTATCATCAAAGTTCTACTTCACAATCAAAACAATCACCTCTCTGTCTTGTATAATATGGCAGATACTTCTTTTCCTGAAACCGACAAGGCAGGGTGGTAAAACACGCGACTTTGATTCGTCAGGTCGTCGGGTAAAGACCCGCCACGGTCTGAGGTTAGAAAAGTGCATTCACTCGGGGTAAGGGCAACGCACTGCCAAAACCAAAGACCTTTGAAAGGATTCATCGTCCAAGCCCGTAATAGAAAAAGGAATGCGTGACATAAAACCAGTTCGTTTCTTGCCCGAAACCGCCAGTCACGGGACTGCAAAACCTCTATACAAATTATAAAATGTTCCCTTACTCGCCGTAGCGTAACTGATAGAGTTCTCGACTTGGGAGTTAATGGATACACGTTTGAGTCAACGGCTGGGCAATAGGAAGGGCATCCAGTCTTATTTCCCCTGCTTCAACCCATCTGTGTCCATCCCCATTTAGGAGATTATAGTGTCACATAAAGAATAACTAAGTTACGCAACAGAGTGTTTTGTCTCATATACAGTGCTTGTTCCTTGGCCGAGTGGCAACGCTAGTGACTTTGATTGCTCAGGTCGAGGGATCGCATCCTGCCACAGCCTGAGGTTAGAAAGAATATTCATGCAGGGTAACAGTCGCACTTGCCAAACCCAGAAGCCCTCTCTTGAATATATATCAAGACAGTTTATTTCTACGTAGCTTATGTAAGCGTTGTTTTGCATGATAGTTTCGTTTATTGTAGCTTAAGTGCATGTATGTAGATTTACGGACATTGTATGTATTATTTTTCAATTATATTGAATTTACGCGTATGACTACGTATTCATTTATATTAAGTATGTATAAAGTGACAGATATGCATGCATTTAGGGGTGTGGCTGCTGGGATGTCTGATCACTTTTTGGTTGAAGCAAAAGTGGTAGTAGCAAAAGAGTGGGGAAATGGAGTGGGGGGGATGTATAAGGGAAATGATGAAGGAGGAAGAGTTGAAAAAGCCAGTGAAGAGACAGGAATATCAGGACAGGTTGAAAGTGGCGTAAGACAGGGTGAAAGAAAGAGAAGTTGGGGAGTTTGAGGAGGAATGGGGGTTGATGAAATAAGGTCTTGTAGGACATGCAAGTGATGTGTGTGGAAAGAGGTTTGTTGGAGGTGGCATGAAGAGGGGCAGCGAGTGGTGGAATGAAGGGTTGAAAATGAAGGTGGAAGAGAAAAAGAGGGCTGTTGAGGAATGGCTGCAGTGTAACAGTAGGGAGAAGTATGAATGATATAGGGAGAAAAATGTGGAAACCAAGCGGAAGGTAGAGGAAGAGAAGTTGGCAAATGTTAAGTGGGGACAGGATTTTAGTAGGAAATATGAGGAGAATAAAAAGAAGTTTTGGAAAGAAGTGAAGAGAGTAAGGAAAGGTGGATCAAGGATGGAAGAGACAGTGAAAGATGTGAATGGACAGATGTTAAAAGGGAATGATACAAGGAAAAGATGGGCAGAATATTTTGAGGTGTTGCTGAATGTTGAGGGAGATAGAGAGGCAGCTATAGTAGCAGCGGGGGGTGTTCAAGTGCCAGTAATTGGAGATGAAAATGAGAGAGAATTAACAAGAGAGGAGGTGAAAATGGCATTTAATGAAACTAAAGCAGGTAAAGCACCTGGAATGGATGGTGTGAGAGCAGAGATGTTGAAAGAAGGGGGTGTGACTGCATTGGAATGGTTAGTGAGAGTGTTTAATATATGCTTTATGTTGTCAATGGTGCCATTAGAATGGGTGATTCCTTGTATAGTGCCCCTATACAAAGGTAAGGGAGATGTGTATGAATGCAGTAATTTTAGGGGTATAAGTTTGTTGAGGGTAGTAGGAAAAGTGTATAGTAGGATACTGATTAATAAGATTAGGGATAAGACAGAAAATGTGATCACGGAAGTGCAGAGTAGTTTTAGGAGAAGTGGAGGTTGTATAGATAAGATTTTTATAGTTAGGCAGTTATGTGAGAAATATTTAGCAAAGGGTAAGGATGTGTATTTTGCATTTTTGGATCTGAAGAAAGCGTATGATAGAGTTGATAGAGAGGCACTGTGGAATGTTTTGAGATTGTATGGAATTAATGGTAAATTGCTGCATGCAGTGAAGAGTCTGTATGAGGGCAGTAGAGCTTGAGTTAGGGCAGGGAATGAAGTGAGTGAGTGCTTTCCAGTTAGTGTGGGACTGAGAAAGGGATGTGTGATGTCACCATGGCTCTTCAATTTGTATATTGATGGAGTCATAAGAGAGGTGAATGAGTGAGTGTGTGTGGTCGAGGTTTGAGAATGGTAGATGGGGATGATAACGAGTAGGGGCTGAATCAGTAGCTGTTTGCAGATGATACTGTGGTGGTGGCAGATTCAGAGGGGAAGCTTTGTCAGTTAGTGTCAGAATTTGGAATGGTGTGTGAGAGAAGAAAGTTGCGAGTGAATGTGGGAAAGAGTAAGGTTATGAAGTGTACAAGAAATGAGAATGGCGCTGGATTGAATGTTACGTTGAATGGAGAGACACTTGAGGAAGTTGGTCACTTTAAATATTTAGGCTCGGTTATAGCTGCTAATGGTGGAGTGGAAGCAGATGTGTGTCACAGAGTGAATGAAGGATGTAAAGTGTTGGGTGCATTGAAAGGAGTGATGAAGAATAGAGTGTTGGATATGAATGTTAAGAAAGTTTTGTATGAGAAAGTGATTGTGATGCATGGATCAGAGTTATGGGGTATGAAAGTAAGTGAGAGATGGAAACTAAATGTGTTTGAGATGAAATGCCTGAGGAGTATGATTGGTGTATCTTGGTTGGATAGGATTAGGAATGAAGTGGTGAGAGCAAGAACGGGTGTGAGGAGAGAATTGGCAGCCAGAGCAGATATAAATGTTCTGCGATGGTTTGGCCATGTGGAGAGGATGGATTATGAAAGACTGCTGAAAAAGGTGATGAATGCAAGAGTTGATGGGAGAAATGCTAGAGGGAGGCCTAGGTTTGGGTGGATGGATGGAGTAAGGAGAGCCCTGAATGATAGGAGGATGGATGTGAGGTAAGCAAGTGAAAGTGCTCGGAATAGAAATGAGTGGTGAGCGATTGTGACGCAGCTCTGATGGGCATCTGCTGTTACCATGGGGCTGCATCTTACCGAGGTAGCCCTGTGGTAGGGGCAGTAGGGGAGTTGGCATTATGAAGCAACACAGGTTGTGGAAGAGCCGGGAGGATGGGCTGTAGCACTCCAGCAGTGCCATCTAAGCGGTCGCTAGCTCCCTTGTCATTGCCCATAGAGCAAAGTAATCCCCTTATTGTTTTCCTTTTTTTATGAACAGCTACCCCCCAAATTGGGGGAAACAGCCAAGGTAGATGATGTATAAATATTCTTATGCATAGTGTACGTATAGCTTAGAAGTGGAGAGCGACATCTGCTTTGCTAGGCTCTCTGCCAATCAATCTTTTACCGCATCATGATAACGTTGATTACTTTGTGTAAACAGAGAGTTCTTTGCAATTATAATCTTCCATGTGGTCATTGCATGATTTTTCTTGCGCCGAATAAACATTACATTTAATGTCATTGTGAAATAATGTTGTAATGATTATGAAAAATGTGAACGAAAGAGTTTGTGACAAGTTTCATTTGTGAGTTTATTCTCAGTTGTCCTCGTGAGATGCTACGAGACACTCATGGTTATGACATATGATATCGGTCGTAGCTGAGATTTACGAAATAAGTTTGCTACCATGATCACTGACAGTGCATAAATGTTTGATATTGAGTAATAAGTTTCTCTCGTGAGGCGCTATGAGACACTCAACCAGAAGAACGTGGTAGAGATACGTGGATCAGAAGATATTCGAGTTTGATTCGGAGCCCCGTGATTGCTGATGACATCTGGGTTTTCCGGATAGATGAGTACAGATTTAACTTATTGCTAACAATGTTTATAACTACGTGTGAGGGACAGAATGAGTTCATTTTAGTAGAAAACTCATAGGTAGAATATATGTTGGGAAAATTTATTATTTAGTATGAGGAAGTTTTAATCCAAGGTGAGGAGAGTTTATTTAATAATTTACATATCAGCAGTTCACATATATACATATGCACATGCATCATTCTCCCTTGTAAGGGGGGTGGCCGAGCCAAGAAACACACATTCACCATGATCCAAACACACCTCAACCACTCCTCTCAGCTCCTTCGGGATAAGGGGTTGCCACGTGTCCTCCCCCTTCCACCCTGCAGGGGTCATCCCACAAGTTAGGTGGGCAAGGATACTCTACAATGAGACCCGACAGCCACAGCTGGTTTACCCCCAGCGCTTCATCACATGGCAAGTCCCCTAACACCCGTCCACCACAGTTCGCTGAGCCAGCAGGTGCGAGAAATGATTTTGGGTCGCGTCATATTTGCACAATCTTCCTCCACTCATTCCTATCTCTTGCACGTACTCTTCCCTATTCCACTGACATTCCACGTGCATTCAGTGCTCTTTTCACGCCATCCATCCATTTCATTCACAAACCCCCTTATAAAATATTTACATATATGCCTATGGATATAATATTAATTATATTTTATTGGTAGAGGATTTAATTTTGAGATCGCTTGTAGGCCTCTACCGAAGCCGTGTCAGGATTTCCAAATTTAAGGGGGTTATAAGATCGAAGCTTAATAACACATAGGAAATCTTCCACAAGAAAGCACCGTCTTAGCCCTTAGCAGAAAGGGCAACCCGTGACGTAATATCAATCCCATAGTGCTTATTACATTAAAACTAAATTTCTTTTTTTCAGAATCAGTAAGGTTTTTAACGCTCGGTATTAACTTACTGTGATGATAAATATTATATCTGTTTGTCTGTTCATCTTTCGGTTTCCTTATAGCGGGCAAGGCGTGAAAGCTTATATTATTATTGCATAGGATGGGAAAGAACTGAACGAAGAAAGTTCTGATCTAGAGTTTAATAAATCGACCTTCAAGAGATGTTAAATGCACGAAGAAGAAGTAGTAGAATGATCGGAAATAGAAAATCGTTTGTTAATCCCTTACCCGTGTTAAGTTAGGTTCCGTCTTGAGGAGGTGTTTTTATTTATAATCGTAATAAAATGGCAATATTAATGCTCAACTCAAAATATTGTTTTGTTTGTATCACAGTGGCTGTCAGGTACCCCTTTTATCGCCCCATTACAAAAAAATTACTCCTCTTTATAACAGCTCCCTCTCACCCCAAGAAAAGGGGGAAAAAAATCCTCTTAAAAATAAAGCACAATTGGCAACCATAGCTACTCTCTCTTTTCCTTTCAGCTGTCATCTCTCTCTCTCATTCATTCTTAGATCATGCCAGTCTATATATATATATATATATATATATATATATATATATATATATATATATATATATATATATATATATATATATATATATATATATATTGCGTCAGGTCGAGGGTTCTCACCCCGTCACGGTCTGAGGTTAGCAAGGGCATGCACTCAGGGTAACGATTACATCTGCCAAAGCAAGGCCTTCGCAAGAAGGCAACCGTCCTAGCCCTTGGTAGAAAAGGGAGTCCGTGACGTAAAACGGAACAACATTATATATATATATATATATATATATATATATATATATATATATATATATATATATATATATGTTCCGGTTTTACGTCACGGAATCCCTTTTCTACCAAGGGCTAGGACGGTTGCCTTCTTGCGAAGGACTTGCTTTGGCAGATGCAATCGTTACCGAGTGCATGCCCTTGCTAACCTCTGACCGTGACGGGGCACGAACCCTCGACCTGACGCCTCAGAGTCGACGACGCTACCGCTTGAGCCACGGCGACTACATATATATATATATATATATATATATATATATATATATATATATATATATATATATATATATATATATATATATATATATATATATATATATATAAACTGCAATTCACTTTGAAGACGGAGAGGGCGACTTAAAGCATTCCCGTTCATCTGTAGATCTTCTCACCCCATCCCTCACATCGTAAAATATA
Source organism: Halocaridina rubra (assembly GCA_037179515.1). Lineage (NCBI taxonomy): Eukaryota > Metazoa > Arthropoda > Malacostraca > Decapoda > Atyidae > Halocaridina > Halocaridina rubra. The sequence goes on from JAXCGZ010003859.1 coordinate 121,500, forward strand.
TTATAGTACCTTTGGATTAAAGGTGACAATAATAACAACAACAGCCCCTCTAGATAATGCTGGGCCCACCTATCATAGTCTACACTCTACGGCAATGGCAAAGTGCGGGAAAATTCCTTGGGCCATCATCCATTCTCAGTCTCTCAAGCTATCACTATATATTACACATTCACTTCAGTAAAAGCAAGCCATGACCAAGGTTGGAATGTGGGAGTAAAATTAACAGATACTCTTTGAAGCAGGTTTATTCACTGCTTTGACAGTAAGCAGTGTTCCTACTTCCTATAAACCTTCAGTAGTACAGTCGGTTATTTATGTACACTACTTTATTATCATTGCGTTGTGGAATTGTATCCTGTTCAGGACAGTGAATTCAATTTTTTTTTCATGTATATTGGGCGTTTGTGTACTGTAGATACCAAAAAATAAAAGAATTTCATTTACAATGGAAAAGAAGCCTCAGGGGATGAGTAACTGAAGAGATATTCAGTAGTGTTTATACTACATTATATGGTTTTGCTCCTTTCACTCAACTTAAATACTTTCGTCTGTTCATAAATGTTTAATATATATCACATGACAAATGTCATCCATTTCATCTTTTTAAAATCTAGGCATGAGGAGTGAATCATGTTTAGTAAGAGACATCTCATTTTCACATCATGTAGATATACCGTCTTAACTCTATAGAACCTCTTTTTTCTTGGACTCTAGGTTTAACCCATTTCTATATGGGGTCGCTTTTCCTGTTCCCTTAGACCCTTAATCCGTATATTATTTGCTATATTAGCCTTCCATCAGACCTTCGGCCTTCCTCTCCTTCCGTCCAACTTCTTTTTTCTCTTCGCATTACATGACCGCACCACTATAGTCTTTCTTTAAAGCTTTTTGTGTTTTCTTTTTCTGATCACAAGTTTGCCTCATTCTCTCAGTATTTACCCACGTATCTTACACTGCATTTTTAGTTAGGTTATAGTATACAAATGCATACAGAAACAAAGCTTTTAATATAGGATACACATTATATAGCTCTTTCAATAACATTAGTTAATATACACGGTAATAAAACTGTATACATAACAATACGTATCGCAATGTATTACCGTCTATCAAAACCTTTATAAAATTATATGTACATGAGTAACAAGTAATCCAAAAAATATGTAAAATTACATAAAAGGATCAAATAGATATGAACAGGCAAATAAATGCAATTAGATAATTTTACTTTTATGAATGTGACACCCTGACGGAGAAAAAGATATTGCTATCATTGTGCCCAGGCACCAAGAAGGCAAAAAGCAAAGAGGGGCAGTGTTGGGTCTTGTCATACGTGAAGGGATAAGAAATGGGTAACGAATACACAAGAATAATAAATGTAGATGCACACATAGGAAAAGAACCGTATTTGGAGGATAACTTTACATCGAGGTGTCCTGGCCAGTTCTATTTAAGTCCAAAAGACCTTCAATCATGAAATAGAAAATATCCTTTACTAGCAAACTCTTTTCATAAACGTTTAGAATTTCAATTATTTGGAGTTTTGCCAGGCTGTTAGCAAGTATTACCTATATACTGTACAATGTATTTGGGATTTTTATAACATGTCTGAAATATTATCTTTTTGTGTTTAGAGTTCTGAGTGGAGAGGATCAAAGAAATATAAAGAGGATAAAACGTGAATACACAATAGTTTTTGAAAAAAATGCTACATACTGTACGTAATACACAAAGAACAATGTGAAAACAGACCATGAGTGAGTTTAGGAAGTGGATGCAAAACAAACACACTTTCAGTAATGTGTGTTCATTTCCTACTCTGGCAATATGCAAAGAATTTTCTTTATTTTTATAAGCAATTCAGTGGTTCAAATCTCAGTCAAGGGCAGTTATATGTCTCAGTGTTACATATACTGTACTGTAATATATTTAATTATATATAACTAATAGAGAAGAAATCAATTTAAAAACAGGCCATGAGCAAGTTGGGAAGACAAGAGTAAAAAGAACACACATATGGTAGAGTGCGTGCATTCCCTGGTCTAGCAGTTAACCTCAAGTACATATATGTATTATAGTATTAATGAAGGGGTAATACTTGGTCTGGGATAGTTGTACGCTCCATTGTTTACAAATACTGTAATATGTTTTCATGAATATATATGACGTAATACGATTGGTTTTATGTCACCGACTCCCGTTTCTACTTAGGGATAAGACTATGCCTTCTTGCAAAGGACTTTTGTTTTGGCAAGTGTAATCGTTGGCCTGACTGAATGCCCTTTCTAACCTAAAACTGTGGTGAGTGGGAACCCTCGACTTGATGAACCTAAGTCGCGAGCATTACTACTCGGCCGCAGAGGTGGTTGCTTTTTATTGATAACACTGCACTAAAGACTGATTTGGAAGTGAATCTGCAAAGATTGGTGAAGGATTCGAAGAATACGAGGGTGGAAGAAACTTAAAAGTAAAACTGAAAAGATTTTGATGAAGAGATGAGATACTGCAACTTGGGTTCAGATATACTCTTAAAGGCCCTCATCAACCGCTGGTGCTACAGTCACACTTTACCATCATTCACTTGTCGATATTTATAATACAAACAGGTTGTGCAAAAGATTGTCCTATAATAGGTGGTCAATGCTTGTAGTGCAGTGAATTTACTTCTTTGCTTAAGTAGAGTCGAGGGCAGTTAATAATGGTCAACATTTACGTACTAGCAAAAGTAGAGCAGGAACAAAATGGACCTGGCATATATGATAACATGATTACTTTCAGTAAAAATATTAATACAATGTTAACATGCAGTCTTTATTTGAGCACAAGGTTTTATCCTGAATACCATCATATCTCTCAAAACCTGTGCTAGGTGCAAATATGTCTTGTTTAATAATACCTTAATACAAACAGTTTTTTCATTATTCACGAATTTCAACGTACTTTATTTATTGCCCAAACTACCAAGACTCATTGTCACTCCTTAACATCTTTTCAGTCACTATCATAACTTCATATGTTATCCTTGTTTTCAAGTTTCAATTTAAATATAAACTTGCACGCATTACTTTTAATCACTGTGCTCTACGGTACGCCAAGTTCATTTGAAGCACAGCAAGTTGATATTCGAGGACTGTGATGAAAACCATTGTACTCCTTATCAAAGTTCTCTTCGCTCATTCAATACCTACCAGTTGTTTTTGTCACCAAAACTGCACGTACCTTCAAACTTTGTTTACCAACTTTTGCCACTCTTAATTACTGGTAGATTCCATCTATGTTCATCTAAAGTTTTGTTTAACTACCACTGGCGATTTTGTTTCCTGATACTACAAAAAACACAAGAACTACTTCACTAATGCCAATTTGATACTGGTGATTTCAGCCCCACGTACAGAAAAAGTTTTCTAACACTTTATAAATGCTGGACCACATGTTGTTCTTCGATCTCTAAATACTCCTACAACTTGTACACTGGTATTGGTGAAATGCTACAGGCTAATTCACTCAGATTTTTAATGATCTAAAAAAATGTATAATGTAAAAATGATGAAGAGATGCTATAGTAAAGCTGAAACCTTTTGCACGTGGTGTAATTATATATATATAGATATGTACTGCGTCATTATTTTTATATTTTTTAATGATTACTGAAGAGCGTGCCCCAGCTTAATTGATTTTGGAAGAAAGCAATCCATTCAATAAGACACTTGACACCCTAAGTATAAACCACACTTGATGGATAAACTGGAATAGCTTTTCTCTAGAGCATAACTGTCAGAACTACGAAAAAACAAACTTACGTTCTTCCTCATCAAAAACCATAAAATTTAGTGTTAGAGACTTGTGAAGCACCAGATGGCTTGATGACAAAGAAAACACAAAGCAAAAATAAATATTCACAGTAAATGCCAGTAATAAAAAAAAATACTTTATTATTTCATTACATGAATACATAGCAGTCTACTGCATTTACCTTGCATGTCAAGTGAGCTCTGTCTCATTCCTCACAATATAATCTCTTTGTCTAAACTGCATGAAATATAGAAATTTAGAGACTGTACTCATATATTCTTATATTTAGCAGCTCTAGGCGCTTTGTATTTGATGAATGCCAAGAGGTTGTCCTTCACTGTTAGCACAAGTGGACGATGATCTCCCAACTTCTTCTTTTGCTTCTGGTACTTCCGAAGAGAAAAGAAATTGGTGTTAGTTTTTTATCATGTCAATAGCACTGAGTAATACTGTTTCAAGACAGTATAGCTGAATGTATTAAAATAAAGCAGTATATATGAACAAGTTCAGATAAAACTAGAGCACTATGGCATATGAAATACCATGAGGCAAGATAATTAGAGAACTGTATAAAACCAGAAGGGAAGCTTTAACTGGTGCCACACTATGCATTAGTACCGCTGCAGTCCTCACATCTGGCACAATATGCACTGCGGTACACAAAATAGAGGTGTTACATTACTGCGCGTGGCACTGCAGCAGTGTAACACCTCTCATTTGTTTGTGTGTTGACTTGTAGTGGCACTGCCCAATAGTGTGACACCAGCCTTAATGTGATTTAAGAAATAAAAAATTGCACTCACTCTAGATTTGAAGGTCGGTTGAATGCTTTTGAGACTATCAACCAGATAGGTCATAGATGCCAATTTATCTGTTTTGTCATCAGAAAACAGATCAATAATAACATCTAACGCCTCGGCTGACACCCATAACTCGGTATCTTGGGAAGCGACCTGATAATGATAAACATAAAAATTAATGACCATAAATTATGTCTAAAATCCTTTTAAGCTTATTGGAAACTGTGGTTATTGTTATTGATGTCGTTCCCTAGGTTGTCTGGCCGAACAGCCCTGAGCCACTAAGGAAGGCCACTGCCGATCACAGGCTTTCCCGCAAGGCTCTAAGGGAATGTATGTTGTGTTGTTGGCAGATGCGGTTGTAAGGAGTGCAGTTCTTCATAATGTGTTTGATTGTTTGGAACAATGTAGTAGTGAAAGTAGAAGAAATAGAAGACACTGAGAAATTATGTAAAAACTTATTTGTTTGAAGTTAATATACCAAAGCGGAGGGATTTATAGCCTAAATTATATTTAGCAACAATATCTAGAACAATCTGCATGCATTCATTCCATTAGTATCTGAACTGGAGTTGGCTATCAAATTTCCCCATGACTTACGGCTTGTAAAGACTTACAAAAATATGCATATATAGATATATATTTCAGTGACTACATTTCCCACTCCTGTTGCCCTGGACACGAACAAAAAGAAACAAATAGAATGTAAGCCATATCCAACAATATCAGTCATCGTTTCTCGTCAATATGTCACCTCTTTTTATTGGAGCTCAAAGATGATAAAAAGGGCTGAAGAGAGAGTTCGTTTTTATGTCTGTCACCAGTTTTGCATTTTGTTCTTGGAGTCTTTTCTTTACACACTCTTACACTCTGCACCTCTACCTTATATTGGTGATTTGCATCATCTAAAATAAGTAAGAAACCTACCTCTTCAGTGCCAGATGAGGGAATGAACAAAAGTTACTGAATATCACTGGAAATTTGAACTAGCAAGTGGCGAGAAAATAATAAATACTTGTATTCAGAAGGATTTGGTGATTATTGTACTAATATTATTTTAAAAATATATGCAAAAGTATATGCAGATCAAAGTGGATAATGGTCACATACTTGATAGAGCACACGAATGGCTTATGTAATGGTAGTCAAAAGAGTGGGTGGAAGAGTATTGGAAGTGAGTGTGTGCAGAGAGGAGTGTAGTGGATTGTCTGACCATAAACTGGAGAAAGAGAGATTAAGAATGGATAAAAGGTGGAAGAGAAGAGAGGGAGAAATAGTGAAAATAAGTGAGCTGAATGAGGAAGTAAAAGAATATGAGTATATGTTGTGGAAGGGAGACAAAGAGAATGGATAAAAGGTGGAAGAAGAGCAGGAGAAACAGAAATAGTGAAAGTAAGAGTTGAATGAGGAGGTGAAAGAATATCAGTACCTGTTGCAAAAGAGATTGAATGAGAATGTATAAAAGGTGGAAGAAAGGTGCAAAAGGAAGACAGTACTGAAAGGAAAAGTAAGCCGAAGTAGGAAGAGAAAGAATGTGAGAACCAGGCAAGATTGATGATTGCATAAACTGTTGTGAGAGTGTGTGTAAGTGGGAATGAAAGAAAAATAGCAAACAGCAAACAAGTATATATACTCGTATATGGAGTACATAGGAAAAAATATTGGTAATACTGTACAACTTAAACTCAGAAAAAACTTTACCTTTAGCAGGAATTCTGTTATGGCAGAAAGGACAGTTGTACATTGCTCGTTGTACAGAGATTCCTCTTTGTTCTGAGAGACGAGGAGGCATCCTAGCATTCCCACCATGCGAGTTAAATTGGCTCTCACGCTTGGAATGGCACAACCCACTCCAGCTTCCAATATTATCTGCGAACATTACTCTTATGTAGATATAAATTGCAGAAGTTAGCAATATTCAGTATTATATGGTATTCTTAAAATAAGTCGATAAAAATATAAACCTTTTAATAAAAAGTCAGATACTATCAATAACATTTAATTTTAATGCTTGGACTCCAACTACTTTACAGAATTTATAGCTTCAATGATATTAACAAGAGTATCTTGAACGAGAAATCACTACTTAAGGATGATAACATGTGAGAGTATCAGAACGAGATAAAGAGGAACAGATTATTCAGCAGAACACTTCAAAACCTGAAGAGCCAGAAGAAAAAAGGGCTAAGAATTAAGCAAGCATTAAGGCTTGTTACCTCATTCTTCATGCAAAGGTTACACAAGTAGAGACAATCACCTGGGTCCAACAAAAGTCATTGTGATAACCTATGCAAAGATCATTATATCAACTCAAAAGACGGAAATACCTGCAATGTATACAATATTTTTACTTATTTTTATTAACTAACAAAGCAGTTGTGCCTTCATTATAACAAGATCTGAGATATCAAGGGTTCATTAAACCCACTTCTTCCTCATTTTTGCTTTACGTAGTAAAACAAATCAAGTGTCATTATTTTTGTTCCCTACGCCACCTGGCCGAACAGCTCAAAGTCACTAAGAAAGAACACTGGCAATCCTGGGTTTTCCCTAGAGCTCTTAGGGCTTGTATGAAGTGTTGGTGGTGCATGTGGCTGAGTGCAGTGCAGTCTTCCTTAAAGTAAGTGGGAGTGCCAGCCTCCTTTCCCCATCCCTTCTCCCATTCACCATTTTAAATGTGTGGCATATGAGGGTAGGGTTATTTCTTTCTAATTCCATGGATGGACACAAGAGAGTATGACGAAAACTCCTGCCCTCCTAATACAGGGGACTGCCACATCATAACCAGTATACTGTATAGCTCAACTCGGGAGATGTACCCACGTTTGAGCCCATGGCAGGTGATAGGATGGGCATTCAGCCTTATTTCCCCAGCTTCAATCCATCTGTCTACCCCTAAATGGTGACTAATAGTGACACGTAAAACGTAAAAAAGAAAAATATATACAAGCCATTCTTATTGTAAAAAAAAAAAAAAATCATAATCCACTAGTTGCACAATACACAAGGAAAACATTGGATGGATATATGTGCATCAATTTGTACATACAGTGCTTTAAAATATACTAGATTTTACCTTCAAGTCTTGCTGAGTAATTTCAGAGAGCTTTTCACACGTGTCCTGACTAAGTTTTTCCATTATTGCTCTCATGGCACCAGTAGCAGCTTCCAAAATATGATCTACAAAATTTAGGTTTCATTAACATATAAAATAGCAAAATCGATTTTTATTTAATTAGATGACATACTAATGCTTAAATTATTACCCAACAACAAATAAAATATGTAACTTGTTCTAACTTTTGTCTCACTGAGTGATCATGACTCAAACTGTGTACTAACACTTAATATTGTACATGATCAGTAAATGGAGCATTCAGCTGTAAGGACCCAATGTCTTATCAGAGAAGTCACAAAATCACAAATATTCAATGAGGACAGATTATTACGCAAAAATACTCTTGTATACTAAAAGCCAGTAATCTCATGATTATGTTAGGTTAAGATTCGTTTTATGCACCCTTCCATATGTAAAGCTTCAAGTCTGAGATAATATAGGCTAATTGGATTAAGTTATTTAGCTTTGATTAGTTAGTTTTGTTAGGTTAGGTTACTCAAAAGACAGAAGGGGTGCATAAAATGAGCTTTACCCTATGTTGCCCCAACCCTGAAACATATTATCTTCAACTCAGGAAATATATATCTTTCACCACAACATTACTGTGAGCACCAGCATATGTAGAGATAAAAGTTACAGAAACAGACTAGAACAAACCGAAAGAAAAAAAAGCCCACAAATAAATGCTTGAAATCAACGAAGATTACCTGAACACTGATGTTTGAAGACCATATTTCCTAGGTTAACCCAGGTGCTATACAGGAGATCAGTGCCACCTATTTCGCTCAGGTCTAAAGCACTTATCATATTCTGTAAACTTAGCAATGCTCGAACTTGGAGGGCTGATAATCTGCTCAAACAATTAAAAACATTAGTATCAATTAATAAATTAACCAATTTTATTGTGGAAACTAAAATTAGGTCTACAATACGCTGGATAACAATAAGATCTTATAGAGTTATCAAGAATAACAATTCTTCTTCGACAGCATTATTAGCTCATTATTATACAGTCGCTGTTTTTGATAAACCACCTCGATCTGCCTCTGTCGCCTGTCATGTTGATATCCAGGCTCTTCTCACTCATAATACAAAAGTTATTTGGCAGGGGGAATATGATGGACTTTAAAAATTAAGATATGGTAAGATATGCATATGTTTGTGGAGAGATATGATCATGAAAAGTATAAGTTAAAGAATTAGCTCCGGCTTGAGGGAGGCGTGGGGAATTACGTGAAGAGCTAAGAAATCGGAAGTAAAGAAATGAAATGCAGATCAGGAATGGGAATAATATCTGTAAAATTATTGTCAATAAGGAAGAGAATATGAAAAGAAGTCAAAAGGATGTATAAAGTAAATGTTAAAGATGGAGAAGGGCTAGTAGAACTAGAACTAAGTGAAACAAGCAGACACGGAGGAAGAATTTGAAAAACTGTTGAATGAGGAGGAAGGCACAGTATCTGAAATAATGTATCTGGGGAGAGGAGGAATAAAAGTCCTCTTGAATTAAGAGAAGAGAAAGATAGAGGATGTGGCAAGAGCCTAAAAAGATAAAAGGTGGGAAAAACGACTGGCTTGGAAATGTCACAACAAAGTTAATCCTTTAACATCGAGGAATGTTTATTTTATTTATTTGCATATTTATTTTTAATATAACAATTATCTGAGTCTCCTTAAAAAAATTAAGAGGTAGCTTTTATTTCCAAAATATTTATGAAATAAAAAATGCTAAAGACCATTTTTATAATGCATTGGTGAGATCAATGAGCTAATTTTTCTTCTACAGCTTTATTAGTCTGTCTTTATACGGGGCCGCTGATTTTTAATGAGCCACCTCCACCTGCCTCTGTCACCAGTCATGTTGGTATCCAGATCCTTAACTCTCATGGGCATATGATATGAGCAAATAAACATGAAACAGAGTCAGCAACAAAAAGAAAATGGATGAAACAGTGACACTGGAAAAAGGGCAACACTTAGTAAATATCTGGCCTTGAGAAGTCTTTTTATTGATATTTGTCAAAAAGAAGAGCCTCACTTATTGATATCTAGCGAATAGAAGAGCCTCAGTTATTGATATCTGGCCATGAGCAGAACCTTGCTTACACAGCCTATTAAAATTTTTGCAAAATTTTCTTGTGCAAAGAAAATATATATATATATATATATATATATATATATATATATATATATATATATATATATATATATATATATATATATATATATATATATATATATATAACAATGTTGAGAAATGAAAATTAAAATGCTTAATACATGAAAAAAAAAATAATCAGTGCAACATATCAAGAAATGACGATTATTTGTCACTATGAATTATATACCAATATATGAATTATTACAGTAGCTCTGTTCACATATATCTTTTCACTATTACAAGAGCTTCAAGCCTGAAACTAAAGGATTTGTTTACTTCTCAACTGCTTATATTATCATGAATAATCATATCATGAAAAGATATATATATAGTAGCTAGCACTAAATTATCAGAATCGCACTATTCAAAACGGAGAACCTCTTACTTCTCTAACAACGAAGGCCCGTATTTAGCATCGTTAAGGATCTGACAAGTATGTTCTTCCGGGTACTGAACCTTTTGAAGACTTTTCTGAAATAGCTGGAAGTGTGCTATGCCTTCCTGAATCTGCAATTGAACAAATGAATAAGCAAAGTGTTTCTAATGAATGCATAAAATATTCCACACCAGTGAAACCTACATACTTCCAAGAATCTTAAGGAAGTGCAAAAAATGCAAAATACCCAAGGACTGATTATTAAGCTTGAATTTTCTCTCAACAACTTCATCATATCAGCTATATTCATATAGCAGATATAAACTTATACCATTTTAAGCATAACTGTTTTGTAGAGTATATTACCTCAGAGGAGAGTTCAGATTTGCTCCCAGTGTCCATGCTCTCTTCAATTCCATTTTCAGCCTCACTATCAGAGGGAGTGTCACATTCATCCCATTCTTCTTCATCTGAAACATTTCCAGAGGGATGAACAGACATATTGTCTAGCTATACCATATATCAAAAGCATGTATCGTTCAAAAATTTAATACGGAAAATGATCCAACATAAAAGCCTATTATTAAATAGTGAAAATGAGACAACATGGTGTTACCATCACAAAGAATGAATTACATATGTGTATTGGAGTCACAGGAGTAATCTCAACAATTGTATGCAAATAAATTATTCTCTATACATGAACTGAATTTATGAATATAAATTTTACTTCCAAAATCCAGATTTGCAAAGAGACCCATTAATGATGTCTATCCAGGATGTAATGCATCAGCATATAATGAAACATACTATGGTAGACAGCACTACTTACAATCACATGTGCCAATAACACAACATGCACTTCCTGAGTTCTGTGGGTAAGCCGATATAGGAAATGGCATTCCTTAGGAACTCGGGGCTGCTTGGACGGCCAGCCCAGGGAACGAGAACAACAACATAATTATCATGTGGTTTTTGTTTGAACTGAATCCATAGACTTACCTTCTGAACAACATATGTTTGATAGAATCTCAAGGGCAAGCTGTTGCGACAATATGAAATGCTCTATATCTTGCGGTGAAATGGCTGGTTTCGACTCAGTGGAGGATTTTAAGTGATCTGCATATTCTTCTAAGTACGTGACAGCATTTGTTTCTAATACCTTCGACAATAGATGTAAAACTAGGCGGAAATTATCACTGTTACTTGTGCAGTAATTGATGTTCATGAGTAGTACTGTAAAAAAGTTATTGTACAAATCAATGTGGAATAAATCTGAGAACTATCATTCCAACTTCATGTCTGAACACTCTCCCCTCTACTCTTATCATTCCATCAACCCAGGTCACACAGAAAGATGATACAGAACTTACCCCTCTCACCCCAACTTTAAACTTGAGTTGCTCACTCATTCTCTTCCAAACCTAGTTATTTGTACCATCCCCATGAAAGTATTACGAATATTTATGAAGACAGCTTCTTACCTGCTACTGTAGTAGCATAATGCAAGTCAACAGCAGTATCAGCTGGTCTAGAAATAAATAAGACTAAAGAATCTGCAGCAGGTAGAAGCACTGTTTGGACAGTAGGATTATTCTCCGAGATGCACAAAAGACACTCTGCCGCTGCCAAAGCCAAATTATGGCCCCATAAGGATGGATCTATGTGTCTTAGAAGAATGTGAACCAGCCCTTCCTGATTGAATACACGTAAAGCTTCCTCACTACATTCACTGAACGTAAAATAAAAAAAACAAAGGTTACAGTTATATGATTCATAAAGTATACCTTAACCATATACCAAAACACATTTAAAATTTTATTTTATACAATGTTCATTATGAAAATGAACAATTCAGAGCATAATAAACCATTATAAATATTGCAGAAATGTAATATCTGGTACTATTTTTCATAAACATCAAATCACTAATACAGTACAGAAATACTGTACTATAGTGGTGAAAATACAACTAAGAACTAAATTAGAATATACTAACAAAAAAATAAGAACTTTTGTTAAACAATGACAGAATTAATAGCTATAATATAAACATCTTACCAGAGATTCAAGAAACAGTGTGTGGCATGTATAAATATATTAGTCATGGGATCAATATCTCGGGCAGAGGGTTGTCCAAAGTCATTAAGAGAGGGAGACCATTCACTACGATATTCTTGCAGGAGCTCAGCCAAGGGTGTCAAAACATCTTGTGCCACCATAGATTCAACGACCTCATCTGATCCGCCAGCACTCAAGTTCCTAATTGGTAAGAAAAATGTGGTTAAGTACAATCATATTTTTGTGTGTGTCAATATTAGACACAGATGGATTAAAGCTAGAAATTTAAGCCTAGATGCCCTTCCAATCGACCAACTGTGGGTTTGAATGTAGGTCCATCACCTCTCCAGTTGAGAACTCTACCGGTTACACAACAGCGGTCCCCAGATATGTACAATAAAATAAATTTAGGTTGAGACTTGTGAAATTTCTTCTGGTCTAAGTTTAACTCCTAATGATATCTCACACAGTCTACAATTTACGATATCATTGCAGAATAGACAGCATCAATACATTAAAGACCAAAAAATATATATTCATATGTCAATAACCAACAGAAGAAAATACCATTTCAAAACAATATTAAAAATTTGTCCAGATGAGCGAAGACTACAATTGTATTCATGGTAAAGTTAAAGGTTTTACATACAGTATATGTAAAACTTAAAAAGCAGTGAAAGTTGAAATTTAAAAAACTTATTCATACAGTGCATATTTTCTATCTGAATTGTGACGACTGCAGCTGCATACCAGGAAAGTTCAAGATTTAATGGAAATATAAAGAAAAACTGAGTTACAAATGAAAAAAAGAATCAGTCCATAGTATTTCTCGATTAATCCATCTAAAGCACAATTCTAATCATGGTATGTATGATGGTTGTGCATAAAAGGTTAATATAATTTACATTTAATAGAAAAATTACTTCCATATAAAGAAAAGCTTAGAAAAAAAAATTCCAAGGGAGATTAAAAGAAGAAGTCTGTGGAACCTATTATAAATCACTCACCGAAGTGCTCCAGCTGCTACCAATCTGACTTCTGGATTAGGGTCTTTCAAAAGCAGAGATGCTTTCCTCACTATATTGCTACTGATGATACAATTCCCTGTGTCCTCCTCAAGGGCCAGGGCTGCGAGGGTGTTCAGCCCGCTTAAACGCTCCTCCGATACAGCACTGGACAGCTGTAAAAAATAAAACAAGTTACTTTTTACTGAGAAAATCTTAGTACTTAAGTCATTACTACATTAAGTATAGGACTGTCAAAACCATTCTTCTTTGCTAATCTAATCTATTACCAAAATGCTAGCAAATTTCATCAGTTTATATACATCATACAAATATCATTCAAAATTCTGTATCTCTCAAAAGGTATTTGTCTCAATGGGAAAAGGAAAACTTCTCCTAGGGGCTATGGAGAGAGGCGTACATTTCACATTTTTGTTATTTTTGGACTTTGTTCTTCATTGTTTTCCGGATATAGCTTGCTGATTGACTTGCCTCTATGGCTTTCAAAGTAGGAGACAGTGCAGCTATTCGATTTGTCGACCGAATCCAGGCACATGCTCTCCATGGGGCCATGGACACTGGAGATACCTACATTACCCAGAATAGGATTGCCAACAAGCGGTTTCAAAGTAAAATATGGGTTAATGTCATTGAAAGAAGGAATATGAAAACGTCCACAAGACCTTTAGCTGCATTGCATCAGAAAAATTCTCTCAAGAAAGCAAAACGGTTAATCATAAATTCTTCCACAGTGAATTATGGCCATATGGATTAAGTAGTAGTGGCATCATTGAATATGAATGATAAGATTTTTCTCTGAGGTCAATCCAACAACACCTTTGTCTCCCCCCTTCATTACAGATGTGTTATCTGAACCAAAGGAAATCCAATTTTCCCATGGTATTCTATTTTTAGTCATAATATATTAAAAATATTTTCTCGCATAGACAACTGCATGGTGACATCTTGATTCATTCACCTCAGCCCAAGTGAGGAACACTGTACGAACTGTTCAGCATCCTAATTTATAGAATGACAAGATCCGGGCACCTAGTATGAAAGAGCCTAAAGACTATGAACAGAATCAAGAAGCGTCGGGCCCTAATTTGCACTTAAATTTTTCTGCGCTTCAGTGAAGAGCTTTTTGTGTGTAATCAGGGAATAAGGACAGAGGAGGGGATGAGTTTTTTGCATAATGATAATGGAGGAAAAGCTGATCCCGTTCTTAAAGGAACCTGGAAGCATGTTTGATCCTGATGAAGAGTGTTCTCTTGATGATAGTACTCCATATTTTTGCGCACCTGAGATAAAAAAAATCTGATGAAGGACCGTGGGATTGATTTTTTATATCAAACTGAATGGCCTGGAAATTCACCAGACATCAACCTCACTGAAAATTTCAATCCTAAAAGCAAGAGAGGGGGCTAAGATGATCCAAGAACATAATGCAGATCAGTATTCAAAAAAGAACCTTGCATGACATCTGCAAAATGTGTAGCAGGATCTTGAGTATGACACTTATCTCTGAGTTGCTGCTCCTGGCATACCCCTCATGATTGCAATCTGTGCGATAGCCGCAAGACTGCCATACTATATACTTAGGACAGAACGGAAGCTCTATTGTTTCAGCAATACTTTAATGTAATAAATTATTATGTACTATTACTTTTAGTTTTTATATTTCCCCCACCAAAGGTCATGTTCCATATTGAAATATGGTAACACTGAGTCACCTTCAATACTGGTGCTTATAAAAAATGTGATACTAGTTTTACTGCAATACACTATGCACTGCAATATCTGGCTTGTCAAAGCCTTTCACATTCCATCAAGTACATAAGTGGCTATGAATTTGAAAAAAAATATATGGGATTTAATCATTGGTAGCTTGAAAGGTATCAATTACACAATGTTCATATTATATTTAGATTCTATACAGATCCTTTTTGTCAAAATGCATCTGCTATTCTGTCAGAATCTATGGTAAAGCCCTCCAAACAGTACCAATAGATTATCCTTCATTTACAGGACACAATCTGCTTCATAGTAGAGTGTAGATGGTCAATAAAATTCAACTTTAAATAGAGTGAGCAAGTTATACATACCCATGGCTGGGTGGCTAATAAAAGTTACTATACTAGAAATTAGGGGTAAAAATTAGTTTTATGCACCCCTTCTATTTATGGCTAACTGACCTAACCACAGTAACAAAAGTAACCTAACCCAAGACAAATTTGAAGCATTAAATTCCTTAATAGGGTGACCTTGGGTGTTTACTTACTTACTTTTTACTTTTTGGTGTTTGTTTCTCGACTCCCCTCCGTCTATAAAGCGCTCTGGGAGTCGCACCTTAATTGTATTCACTCTACACTTTGTAACTGTCACTTATAGTCACTTCAGAAGTGTAGCGGTCGCCAAAGAGATACGTTTTCAGTCTCCTCTTGAAAGTATCAGCATTATTACATTCCTTAATCTCCTTAGGAAGGCAATTATAAAGTCTCGGTGCCGAAAACTATAATGCTCTAAAACCTAATTCTAGGTTACATCTTGGTTCATCTAGCATGAAGGGACCATCACTGCGTCTGAGAGTCACCACTGTTCCAGGTTGAAAATCATGCAAAAGTTTCCTTATATAATCTGGCTTTCCATGTTTGATGTCTTGATATACCATTACACAAATCTTTAAAATAATTCTGGCTTTGATAGGAAACCAATGAAGTTGCATCAATACTGGAGTTATTCTATCACGTGATGCCGTGCCATTTATTAATCTTGCAGCCCTATTCATGACATGTTGTAACTTCCTCAAGAGACAATTCGGCAAGCCATTATACAACGAATTACAATAATCTAGTCTACTAATGACAAGATTGCTGATTAAATTCCTCAGTGAAGATACATCAATATATTTCTTTACAAAACTAAGATTTCTCAGATGGTAATTAGCCACTCTTACTGTTTTATCAATTTGTTCTTTCATAGATAAGCTACAATCCAATATCACACCTAGGTCCTTTACAGACCCTTTAACTTCGACATCAGTTCTGTCAATATTTAAACTATGAACATCCATCTTTCTAAGGTCACCCCTCTTACCAATAATCAAGCACTCTGTCTTATCATTATTCAATTTTAACTGTTTCATGTCCATCCATACCTTAATATCAGTTAAAACTGCCTTTAATTTTACCATAGTGTCTTCAGTGTTAACAAAAGTCAGGTAAAACTGAGTGTCGTCAGCAAAAAGCTTAAAAGATACCCCATGTCTCTCTAGTACATGCGATAGCTCAATCGTATAAATACAAAAAAGAACTGGTCCCAGTACACTACCCTGTGGCACTCCTCTCGACAAACTATTCTTCTTTGAATATTCCTCTCCAATCAGTACACAATATGTTCTTCCTTCAATATAATCTCTCATAAGCTCTAAAGCCTCTCCCTCTATACCAATGTTCTCCAGATCAGTTATTAACATGTCATGTACCACGGTATCAATGGCAGCACTCAAATCTAACAGGATCAAGATGCCACAAATCACTTACCACTGAACATAATGCAGTCTCTGTTGAGTATAGTCGCCTATAGGCTGACTGTTCATCCGGCAACACCTGTTTCCCCTGCAGGAATTCCAAAAGTTGTTCAAGGATAACACTTTCTATCATTTTTGATAGGAAAGACAAATTTGATACTGGTCTATACGAGCTTAACGCTGGACTATCAAGAGCCCCTTTAACAACTGGTTTAACAATCGCCAACTTCTCACTCTTTGGAAAAATCCTCTTAGTAATACATAGGTTTACTATTTCCATAATAATTATAAGTATATAATCTAGATTCTTACTATTCTTAAAATCAGATATTGGAAAAGGATCACAATCACAATATGTTAACTTGGCATTACTGAAGGTAGTTTTGACTTTATCTAAACTCACCCTCCGAAAACAGGATAGTCTCAATTCATGGTCTTGCACTGGAACAGTCGTGACTCCCCGGACAGGACCTCCTGAAAAACTAATTATTATCCTTTCTATCTTCTCATCGAAATATTTAAGAAATCTATCTGCTAGCTCCCTATCATTAAAGCCATCAGGTAGTCTTATTTTCTTCTTATATCCAGTCAATTTATCCAAAATATTGTATATTTTACTTAAATCTTTTCCAGCATCATTTAATTTGTAAGTAAAAAATTCACGCTTCCTTCTCAGAGTGCATAGATTATATTCATTTTTTGCCTCTCTATATGATCTTCTAGTACTATCAGTGCGTCGCCTTCGCCAGAGATTTTCAGCTGTTTACACAGCACTATTTATGGAAGTGTCTAAAACGAACCAACACCAATGCAGATAAGCAATAGGCCCTAATTTACTGTAATAAGAACACCTTTCCATCAAGTGACCCAAACAGGGTGGTGGTTGGGGAGGGGAATTGTGCCGACCTACAACCCCGGCCAAATTCATTGTGTGTAACGGGGTGAACTGGCTTCTAGTGAATATGCTTTGACTCAGCCATCCCATAACATGGGTGACTGAGGCCATTGTATATGTAAATAAAAGTACCTTTTCATCGATGACTTTTAATCCCTCTCTAGGATTAGCTGTGGCAGTTGCGGCCGACACTGTACAATCAATCTCTTGACCGTCTAAAAGTGTATTATTCTCAGCTTCTGAGAATCCAAAAGGGTTAAATCGAGAACTCCGTTGACGCCTTTGCTTGACTTTACCCATATTTAATCACTATTTGCCTTTTTAGAGCATTAAAATACACTATATCACTATGTTATTCGGTAGTCACAAAAGCATGTCAACACTGGGAGCATCCATTAGGGACTACGAACGTAATTTTTATGGCAATAATCTAAACAAAAAAGTTTAAAAATAATTATTAAGCGACCAAAATGCAATTAACATAAAGGAAAAAATATAAATAGTGTAAAAGATATTTAGATATATAAATTTACGAGAACAGAACGTTTTGCCCAATTAACCTTAAATTTGAAGCAATAATTTTTTCATCTGATTTGTGGCTTTTTTCACATATCGGTTTAACTTAGGTCTAATATAACACATCCGGTTTTTTTTTTCGTTTCTTGATTCGGAAAAAAATAGCAGGAAGAGATTAATAACTGAAATCTGTTAAAATAACTCACGTTTCCATTTCTTTATAAAAGTTTTTTACCAGTCAAAATTTTTTTTTGGAGGGGGAGGGGAGTCTATGTCTTTTGATGATAAAAAGCTAATTAAGTTAATTACTTTGATTAAAGTGGCAATTTATTTGGGTTATCATCATATATTAGAGTGACAGTGCAGGTAGGATGATTTGGGGACATGGTTAAATAGGAGGGACTAAGATGGTTTGGGCATGTGCTGAGGAGGGATGATGAGTATGCTGGAAGAAGGCTGCTGAGGAGCTGTCAGGCTGAGGGGAGATAGGTAGGCAAAAGAGGAGATTTATATATGTGGTAAGGGAGGATATGAGGGTGTGTGGTGTGACAGAGGAGGATGCAGAGCTATGCAGACTACTGATCTGCTATGGGGATCCCTGACGGGAAGGGAAAAACCGAAATACAGTATTTGATGATTATGAACACAACTTACCAGTTTCATTCAGCATTTTCTGATAGTTTTAATGGTTATAAATAAGAATAATTTGAATATAAACTTTAATAATTTAAAAAAATCTATTTAACTTCTACTTTTGCTTTTTGAATTCTAAGAATTTGCAATTTGCCAACACTACACTTCATAGACAGTGAAGGACATCCAGCCTCAATTCCCCAGCTCCAACGTGTCTGCTCCCGTTCCTGTTCGAATGGGGACGAATTGTGATACAAAAAACGGTGCTTTTATTATATATACAATCAACATCCCAATTATATTTATAAAAACAGTGCTATAGAAGTAGTTATTGGGATTAAAGAAATACTTTTGAAGGTTATATTTTTTGAAAAGCTATAAGAGGAGTTTTTTTTTAATAAATCTTGTAAAATTTTACAACATTACATAATGGAGTGTACTTGTCACAATTCACAACGTTACATAATGTGTGTACCCATCATAGGACAATAAATTGTGACGTTAGCAATTATCAAACGAAAAGCTCCCTAATGATCTATCATAAAGAAATATTAGAGCTTTAAGCTCAAACGCGAAGCCATCAAAGCGAATATTTGTATATTTAATTTGACCATATGTGAAGTAATAACTTTCACTTTGAACTTTTCAAAGTGATCTTGATGCATTACTTTGAAGTAAAAAAAATTCTAATTTAACATTACTTTTGCTAATTCGGTCGAAAGTAGTATAAAAAGTTGTTGAATTAATATAAAGTAATTTGTTAGCTGTATATGTAAAAGGAATGCGCTAGCTCCGTGATGAGACTCGGATGTCTGGGACCAGAAAGTTCGTGTGAGTATATTTAGGAAGAGGAAAGAGGAAAATTAATCAAGAAATGGCCCCTGCAGCATCCCCAGTGCCTTCTCCTGCCGCAGGAGATGCGAGGGTGGGCATCAAAGCCGTTTTACTGGGTCCTCCAGGGTCAGGCAAGGGCACTCAGGTATGTACATCGCCGGTAAGGTAAAAAAAAAAAACCATTACACATGAAATAAATTGGAATAAATAATTTATGGCTCTTAGTATAAATAGATAAAAGGAGAAATATGACGAGAACTCTGGATTGCGTTATTGGTTCTTGCAGAAGAGCATGTTCTTCCTGAACGAGGGGGGTTAAAATACTTCCGTGTTCCCCTACGTGTCATGCAAGGCGACTAAATGGGGCAGAGCGAAGCGATTGGGAATCCCCTCCTCTGTATTTTTCTTCCCCAATAGTCAAAGTATATTGCTTTGACACAGCCACCCCCAAATAAGGGGAAATATGGCTAATGTATATAGGTAGAATTGCATATACCGGTGTTCACATGAGAGTCCTGTATTCCCTGTCTTTTTTGTTTATTTGACGCTTTGACCTATGACCCTAAGTTCTAGTGCCACCCTTGTCGAAGGTCTCCTTATCAAATCTATCAAAACAGTAAATGCATTTGGACCTAGAGTGCACTACACCAAAGCCAGAACTCAGTCCAGAGAATGACCGTACTATAGATTCATTCATTATTCAGGTAAAATTGCATTATAGGACCACCTCTATTTTCCAATTGAAATAAAAATTTTTTGGGCAGTTTTTTATGTTTTGAACTAACCTAACCTAAATTAACCTAACCCCATTATTTCATTAACTCAGTGCGCGATTTGAAATTAAGTAACGGGCGGCTATAGCAACTCTTCACTTACCAGAAAGCCAGTGATTTTTAACTAACGGTTAATTTTTCCTAGTGATTTTTAACTAACGGTTAATTTTTCAGAGTGAAGGACTAATTTCTGGAGCAAATGAAGGTCAGATTCGCTTAAAACACATAAAAAACTAGCAGAAAACCTTTATTTCAACTGGAAAACAGAGGTGGTCCTATAATGCAATAATACCTTCGTTTTATATAAATGTTTTATACAGCCATGTAGATGTCAGATTTTACTCCATTCCTACTTTTGGTAAATGTTTGCTGTCACACCTGCGGTTTGATAAGTAAATTTCTAAAACCACAATTCAGTATATATTGATTAAAGTTTGGGAAAAGTGAAGCTCGTTAAATTTATTTGGCATACGGTTGTGTATGACCTATAACTCACTAAAGTGAGTATACAGTGAACGTAATCAGTACAGTATTTGAATAAATATCTTTTATTGACGTTGTTAGAGTATTGACTAAAATGAAGTTTGAAGTTTTATAACCAGAGGCTAAAGAATCATGTAGGAACATCAACACCGAATATTCTTGCATATTTGTTACACATCTTTTATTTTCTCTTCACATCTGGCAAGTCAGAACACTCCATCTATTTCTCTACTTTACTCGTAAAAAAAAAATAAAAGCAATTGCTCAATATTTCAGGCACCCAAGCTGAAAGAGCGATACTGCGTATGTCACTTGGCAACAGGTGACCTCCTGCGTGCTGAAGTGGCTTCAGGGTCTGAATTAGGAAAGCAGCTGAAGCACATCATGGATTCAGGTATACAGTGTTTATCAACTTAGTGTTTTGTTATCTAAATACTTGTACCAGTAAGGTTTTGAACTTTAAAATCTCAGCTTAAAATGAAATATATAAGTCTTGTAAGATCATACTGTTCTATTAATCCTTTGCTTGCGACCTATCGCAAAAAATTAAGTACACCTCAGTGTGCGAGCGATCTGCCTCGCCTCACTGCGAAAGTTTTGTACTGTACTTCTTGACGTCTTAAAAGCTACTGACTTCCCAAGTTAGAATAAACAGGTACTGTGTGGAGAATTGTAGCTAGCAGATTGACCGGTGCAGCGACTGCTTCTTCCCATCTACCTCCAGACTCTGGAACTCTTTTCCTCCTTGTCTTTCTTAATTCTTATAACTTATTATCCTTCAAAAAGTGGATCTGTCATCATCTCAGGGACTAATCCTGCCATATCTATAGGTCCTCAGTACAGTACTTTGACCATTCTTTCAGTCTGTCCTTTTCCTTCGTGTATCATTACCTCTTCTCTGCCTTTTCCATGACCTTTTTCTTTTCCTCTGTCATGGTGTTTTCTTTGTGTCAGGGCCTTTATTGATGAGCGCAGTTTTTTGCCTTTCTTGGTGTCACTCACCCCCCCCCCCACACGGAATTTCTTGTTGCTCGCATAAATACTGGGTCAGAGAGCATTATAATAACTGTTGTATACAACCCACCAAGGAACCAAAATAGGCTTGAAGTTTGAGGAAAGTCATATAGGTACTATTGAAGTCATAAACTCAGTTGTTAACATGGCACGGGAAAAAAATGTAGGATTTTGATTATGGGAGACTTTAATCATAAAGAGATAGATTGGATAAATCTTGACCCACACAGTGGTGAGGTCTCATTCGGGGCAAGATTCCTAGATTGCGTACAAGGGAATTTCCTACACCAACATGGAACCAACAAGGGCCAGGGGTGGGGATGAGCCATCACTACTTGATCTAGTGTTCACAGATAATGTGTTGGATATTGAAAAAATTGAGTATGAACCACCAATTGGAAAGAGTGACCACTGTGTGTTGTTGATGGAGTATATCATTGAAGATATTCTTCCTAAGAGTAGAGGCACTGAGGACATGAGGAGGAACTATCCGAAAGGAGATTACATCAAAATGAATGAGCTTTTTGCAGTTATTGACTGGAGAACCTTATTTTACAACAAATCTGTACAAGAAATGTATGACATCTTTTGTGAGAAATATGGGAAGATAGTAGATTGCTGCATACTTGTCACCAAAGTAGGTGTAATTCATGCCAGAGAGAAATGGTTCAATAATGGGTGTAAAAGAGCTAAGGAGTGGAGAGACAAATGCTGGAAAAGGTATAGGAGGAGAAAAAACATAAATGCCTGGCAAACCTACAAAAGAGCAAGAAATGACTACCTAAGTAAAAGGAGAGAGGCAGAGAAAGACTATGAGAGGGACATCACCAGGAAGGCTAAAGAAAATCCCAAGCTTTTCCACAGCTTTATCAGAGGAAAACTGAAGGTAAAAGAACAGGTTTTAAGGCTAAAGAGAGCGGATGGAAGCATCACTGAGACGGATGAAGAGATCTGCAAAGAATTGAACAAGGAGTTTCAGTCAGTATTTACAGTAGAAAATACCCCACCCCCTCAGATTGCAGTGATAGAAGCTCAAGGGCCGGTATTAGAGAACATCAACCTTACAGCCACAGAGGTATGCAAAGCGCTGATGGATTTAGATGTTCATAAAGCTACAGGTCCTGATGACATATCCCCTCATGTGCTTAAAAAATGCGCAAACTCAATATCAGTGGCACTAAGTATCATATTTAAAAAGTCACTGGAGTCAGGGGAGATTCCAAGATGCTGGAAACAAGCAAATGTGATACCTATCTTCAAAAGGGAAGGAGAGATACGGCTCTGAACTATAGACCAGTTTCCTTGACCAGCATAGTTTGCAAAGTTATGGAGAAACTACTAAGGAAACATATCTCTCTTCACTTGGAATCCTTCAACTTTTTGTCAGTGAGGCAACATGGCTTCAGAAAAGGTAGATCAACAGTAACAAACTTATTAGAATTTTATGATGAGGTAAGGCGAATCTTACAGGAAAGAGAGGGCTGGGCAGATTGCATATTCCTAGACTTCCAGAAAGCGTTTGACACTGTTCCTCATGGGAGACTTATTAGGAAGCTGCAAGCAATGGCTAGAATAGGTGGAAATGTTTTGGAATGGATAAAAACTTACTTGGAAGGGAACAGAGGGTTAGAGTAAGACACTCAGTGTCTGAATGGAGAAGAGTTAGTAGTGGAGTTCCACAGGGTTCAGTTTTAGGACCACTTTTGTTCCTTGTATATGTAAATGACCTACCAGAGTCTGTAAATTCATTCATGAATATGTTTGCAGATGATGCAAAGATTGTGAAGAAAGTAAAAAACGAGAACAATGGTAGAGAATTTCAGGAGGATCTAAATAATCTGCATGAGTGGTCAGAAAAGTGGCTAATGAAATTCAATACTTCAAAATGTAAGGTAATGAGAATGGGTACAAGTGCAAGAAGGCCCAAGCTTGGCTACTCGGTGGCTGGAGTACAACTTCAAGAGACAGAAAATGAGAGAGATCTAGGAGTAAACATACTGGCAGATTTGTCTCCAGAAATACATATAAATGGCATAGTAAGGGCAGCATATGCATTCTTATCAAATGTAAGGGTAGCCTTCAGGCACATGGACAAGGAAATGTTCAGAAATATTTATGTAACCTATGTGAGGCCAAAACTCGAATATGCAGCCCCCTTTTGGAATCCGCACTTGAAAAAGCACATAGCTAAGCTTGAAAAAGTTCAAAGACATGCCACGAAACTGGTGCCAGAAATACGCAATCTCAGTTATGATGAGAGGCTGAGGGAATTAGACTTACCATCACTCGAAGCTAGAAGATTGAGGGGGGATATGGTGACAGTCTTTAAATTCCTTCATGGTTATGATAGAGTGGATAGGGATCGATATTTTGATATGGCAGGCTCTAGAACTAGAGGTCAAAGTTTGAAGCTTTGTAAGAAAACTTCTTTGCAGGATTTTTTTTTTTTTTTTTTTTTTTTAAAGAGTGTGACACCGGGACAGGCAGAAGCTGCCCTCATCAACAAAGGCCCGGGCACGAGAAAATACCAGGATGAAAGAAAGGAAAAAGGTTAAGGGCATGGCAGAGATGAGGTAATGTCACACAAAGGAAAATGACAGACAGAAAAAAACAGAAAAAGTAAAGAGGACCCAGAGATATGGAGGACTAGGCTCTGAGATGACGATAGATCTGCTTTTTGAAGGATGAAAGGTCATAAGTATTAGGAAAGACAGAAGGAGGAAGAGAGTTCCAGAGTCTGGAGGTAGATGGGAAGAAGCAGTCGCTGCACCGACCAATCCGCGAGCTACAAATCTCCACACAGTACCTGTGAGATGAGGCCGCTTGGCGAGTGTTACGCGGCCTCGGCAGTGGAGGAGGGATGCAACTCACCAACTCATAAGAGCAGCGATGGAAGTAGTAGCGATAGAAAAGCGAAAGGGAAGATACCTTACGGCGAAGAGAGAGAGAATCCAGGTCAGAAGTAAGAGAAGCATCATTAATGAATCTGACTGCCTTACATTGAACCCTATCAAGAAGATAAGTAAAGGAAGAAGCACCCCAGATGTGTGAGCAGTATTCTAAGCAGGGGCGGATAAGACCTTTGTAACTTTTAAGTAACTGCAATGAGGAAAAGTAATAACGAAAACGAAACAAAACCCCCAATTTTTTGGATGAAGATTTAGAAATTTGGATTATGTGATTCCTCCAAGACAAGTTAGAGGCTATATGGATTCCTAATATATTGATAGAGTTAAGAGGGTAAAGGAATGTAAGGAAATACTTTTTCAGTGTAAGAGTAGTTGATAATTGGAATTGGCTAAGCGAGGAGGTAGTTATTGCTATCTCAATCCATAGTTTTAAGGACAGGTATGATAAGTATCACTAAGTATAAAATGGAACCGATGAGGAGACGGGAAGATACGAGCTTTGGGCTCTTTCCCGTAAACACAATTAGTTAATCACAATTAGGTAATCTCACACACACACACACCTACTACTACTACTACTACTACTACTACTACTACTACTACTACTACTACTACTACTACTACTACAAAAGATTCCAGATGTCACTTTCCACTCTGTTACTGCCCAAGAGAAGGGCATGCTGATTTGAAATTATCAATGGCCATGTGTGGAACACTCGCATTTTACCTTGCTAAAAAATAAGTTAAGAAACATCTTCTGGGAAAGGGTAAATTATTTTTGAACATTGGATGGAATGTTCATACCTGTGCATAATTTATGGTGGTGGACTTTATATATAGTGACTTTTGTCGTTATACTTTTGTTAATTTTGCTTTGCAGGGAAACTCGTCAGTGACGAGCTAGTGGTTGGCATGATTGAAAACAATCTAAGTACACCTGAGTGTAAAAATGGTTTTATTTTAGATGGCTTTCCAAGGACTGTTGGACAGGCTGAAAAGGTGGGATTTATTATTGTAAAAATTTCTTTTAATTGGTTTTATATGCAAAGTTATGAAAATTGCCGTGAACAATTATCTGATTTAATAAATCTGTAAAGCTCTTAAGTTTTAATTAAATGGATAAGTGATATTGTATTTTTCACTACTTTTGTAAACTGCCTTTGTCCAGAGGCATTCTCCAGATGAAGGAGATGGCATTGATTATTCCCCAGCTATAATTTGCTTATTATGGATTATATATTCCAATGAAAGGACCACTGGCAGGACCTAGCATTGAATTCGCACTTCGCTGAGAAAGTTTTGAGGTTTATGCGTTGATCATTCCTTTCTAGTTGAGAGAATTAATTATTAACTTGGATAATTTAACGATCTAAGGTAGAAAGATAGTCAAATATGGTAAGTAAGATTAGGTAATTTGAAGTATCTAAAAGCCTTTAGCACATATATGTTCTCCTTTGGCTAAATTAACAAAAGAACTATTGTTGAACTACCCCCTTATAAAGTACAATAGAACCCCAAATAAATTCTAGTAGTCTGGGGACAATCCATGATGTCTTGCTACTCTTTGAAAATTCATTACTGTTTTCTTTTAACTTTAAAGTATGGCTAACTGTTTATAACATAGTGAACTATTTTGTTAAAATTTTTTTAATGTTCTTCTCAGTTAGATGTTATGCTGGAGAAAAGACAACAGAAATTGGACTCGGTCGTTGAATTTAGCATTGACGACAGTCTCCTCGTGCGAAGAATTACCGGGAGGCTTTTCCATCCGCCATCAGGGCGCTCTTATCATGAAGAATTTTATCCACCCAAATTGCCTATGACTGATGATGTATGTATAAGTCTTTATTCTGTGTACATTTATCTGTAGTTGCTCCTCATTTTTTACATCTGCTGGTGCAAGAGACAATGTAGCATCCTTTGGATTCTTTTTCTTGTAACTTTTTCTCATGAGGCAGAAATAAATTTTGATGATGAATAAGTACCGACTATAAAAATTAGCCCCACTTATTTCACACACTCTTAAAGGGGACCGCCATAGTGTAGCGGTAGAATGCTTGACTAGGGAGGTGACAAATCAGTGTTTAAGCCCATGGTGGGGTGTTAGGAAGGGCCTCCAGTCTTAATTCCCCTGCTTTAAGCCATCTGTGTCTACTCCCAAAATGGGGATGTAATAGTGACCAAGAAAATTCAATTTCTCTTATAAGGTCATAATGCGAGTACCTTTTTGCAATGACCTCACTTGAAAGAGTATATATTAGATGATGATATTTTTGTTTTTGATCATGGATTGGTGGGTACTCTATACTCTTGTAAAGTTGCTTTTATATTATTTTTGGTTGATAGCTTCATTATTTTAATTGTAAAGGTCTTGCTCTCTGCTATTTTTTTTGTATATTTGTAAGTTATTCTTCTATAGAATGATCAGCTCAGTTTCTGTTCTTCAATGCAATCTGTCTGATTAAAGTAAACGCTATTTATTAAAAGCGGGGAGGAAACAGCCATAGATAGTTAAGCCTAAATAGAAGTGTTTTTATATAGATTTCTGTAAGACATATGGAGACATATATGAGAACTGTCTCACTTATGATTTAACCTTCCTTTCATTCAGAAAAAAATATGAAACATATTCTTTCTTTCACTGAGAATCAACTCTTACTCATTTTCATTGACAAACATAAGATTATTCATTCTATACTCACTATTTCTCAATATAGTGATGCACATTCACTATTTCTAACTATAGTGATGCAAATTCACTATTTCTCAATATAGTGATGCAAATTCACTATTTCTCAGTAGAGTGATGCAAACTCACTATATCTCAATATTGTAAGGCAGATTCATCATTTCTTAATATAGTGAAGCAGATTTACTATTTCTCAATATAGTGATGCAAATTCACTATTTCTCAATATATAGTGATGCAGATTTACTTTTTTTCAATATAGTGATGCAGATTCAGTATTTCTCAATATAGTGATGCAGATTCACTATTTCTCAATATATAGTGATGCAGATTCGCTATTTCTCAATATAGTGATGTAGGTTCACTATTTCTCATTATATAGTGATGCAGATTTACTATTTTTCAATATAATGATGCAGATTCACTTTCCCAATATAGTGATGCAAATTTCAGGATCTCTCAATATAGTGTTGAAAATTCAGTGTTTCTTGATATAGTTATGCAAATTCACTTTCTCAATACAGACATCCCCCAATTTACGAACGAGTTAGGTTCCAGAAGCCTGTTTATAAGTAGAATTGTTTGTATGTTGTTTAGGTAAAAAAAGCACTGTGCAGTACATACATATGCAGTACTGTACAGTTTTTAAGCTAAAGACACTTAGCTACTACATAAAACAAAGTATATAGTATTATTGATTGTTAAGACAGTAAAAATAATGTAATAATGCAATAAAGTGCAGTAATAGATTCATTAATACTAGGGTAGATAATGGGAAGATTTTTGTTCGTAACTCGGTTGTTCGTAAGTAGGGGAGCTTCTGTATAGTGATGCAGATTCATTATTTCTCAAAAAAAGTAATGCAAATTCACTATATCTCAAGATAGTGATGCTGATTCACTATTTCTCTATATAATGATGCAAATTTTCAAGGTTACTGGTGAGCCTCTAATAAGGAGGTCTGATGACAATCCTGAGACACTTTTGAGAAGGCTAAGTGGATACCATAAGCAGACGGCGCCGCTCGTCGACTACTATGCTAGGAAAGGTAAGCTATATTTACTCTTCTTTAATTTTCAAAAATAATATTCCATTTGGGATCACGGTAGCTGAGTGGTCAGCGCTTTCATCTCCAGAGTTGACAGAACCACGATCAAGATCACTTTGGGACACTATGAATGACATCCAGTCTTATTGTCCCTGCCACACTTTCTCAAGGATCTATTTTTTGATTGATTCTACTGATAGGCTGTAAAGCCTACTTGGGAGTGGATTTTTTTTTTCCCAGTATTTTTGTGCTAGACAGATAGATCCCCTGAATACCTGTACATGCACAATTTAGTCACACAAACTACTCGCAGCGCATCAAGTATGAAAAGGAGAAGGGTTGTGCTGTAAAAAATATATATAATATATTATGGTTATTTATCATGAGATCAGTTGAGTTGTTTGTGTGCATATATAGCTATACCTGTATATTTATTTTAATTCTTCGTATTAGTGAAGTAACTGAATTTTTTGGCTCGCAGTCCTTGTATGATATTCATATTAAATAAACTAAAACAGTATATTTCATAAGAGCAAATCTGTGGCCTTTCTCGACTTACTGAGCACTGCATCATGTGCAGACTTCCTTGACCAGAAGTGACTCCTGATAGCAGACTAATATGAGATTATCAGTGATCCTCCAGAAAATTGGTAAAATTGACTGCACATGTATGCATATTTGACCTGAAGTATTTTTATATATGTGTTCGTCTTAGTATATACTGTACTGTATTATGTATTGATATATTGTAGAATGGTTCATTAGAATGGAACAACCAATGTTAGATGTATCTGTGAATTAAAAAGATGAAGTCCCGTATAAAGCAACCATTTCTCTTGAGTTAGTCTAGCTACCTATAACATTATGTTAGTTATCTTTTACTAGCATAATGTCTATATCATTGCCCATTGTGTCAACTCGCAAATTGGGCAGAGCGCAATTAGCATTTGACAAGTCCAACAACGAGTGCTACTTACGTGTAATCATAATAAAAAGGTGGGTCTTAGAAATGTGAAATATTGAACAACTTGTATCATGTACACATAGTGCTTTTAAACTTTAGCTCATGAAATTTAAGTGTTTTGTAATGGAAGTAGAAACTATTCGTGATATATATTTCATAATTTACTTGCTTGATTCAGTTATGAATTTAACACTATTAAAACCGAGTTTAGAATTTCTGAGTGAAAAATGCCAATGTAAATTTGATTGCTGAAACTCAGATACACACTTGAATAGAGGTAGTATTCACTAAATTAGTTTTGTGAATGGAAGTTAATGGCACAGAATTTTCAGTCATATTTTATTATTTTTTGACTATTCATAATATACTTTGGTATTTTGTGAATTGATTATTTATTTTATCAAATTTATGTTAAAAAGTAAATCACTATTCTTATTCTTGTGTTTTGCTGCGTCAGTAAGTTCCTTGTTAAAGGAGAAAACACCTTTTTCTCTTTAAGGGTCATATGTTATTTAATTTTGCTACTAAGCTATGCTTCATGTTATTTAAATTATGATATTTGCTTGAAGTTTGCATTTCTTATTGTAAAATAGCACTGGGTTTTAGAAGTACAGAATTAAGAGACCTTTTACATTTTCTAATATTAGAAACAATTTTTGACGTGGCTTTCACACAGGTATTTATATATTAACTTTGGCATGGAATGCTGACTTTTATTATACAGTATACAGTATATATTTGTTTTCAGCCGTGTTGCAAATTGTATGCGAAGGTAAACCATATCTCTGAAGGCATTGTTTTGAAATGAACCAATATTTTTATTTTTGTATTTTGTTTTACAGGTCTCCACTACAGCATCGATGCATCGCGTCCGGCTGCCGAAGTTTTTAATACCATAGATACCATTTTCCAGAATGCTAAGAGTAAGGACATAGTGATGTTTCTATAAGGACCAGGTACTCCATGTCTTCTCTTATGCATGTGTAAATCTCCTCTTTTAACATTTGTGGCTCTACTAATCCAGACTAGCTCCAGCTAACAATTTACTCACCTGGTATCCTTCATATTCGTTTTGAATTTATGTACAGTAATTTTATTTGAAGTCATAGTTTGTATATCAGCTGTAGTTTGATTGAAATTGAATTAAATTCCTCTTACCATGATATTATGTGTCATGTGGAATAACACTAATGATGAGTCAGTATGAGTAACAAGCAATAACGATAATACTGAAAGACAGCATGAACCAAAAAACAAAAATACCAAACCGGCCAGTAAACAAAGCATAAACGTCACCAAACACACAACCTCTCTGCACAACGACTGAATCTCCAATGCCTCACCACATTCTACCAAGCTACTTTTAGACTTTCTAAACTACACGCCCCCCCCCTGATCTTGAGATCATACGACCCACCAAATTGTGTAGAAGTACAAACAAAATTGTTTGACAACAACAGAATATCCACAAACCAACAAAAACCAATACAATCTATGATTGATACTAAATAAAAGAAAACTTAATGTATGCAAATTTACATCAGAATTATCTCACTCAGACATATAGTCATCCAACTCATAAACATAGTCATCCAACCAGGCAAGTCGCAGTCTTGTTCTCCTGGGACGTGTATCTCTTATAATGTGCACATCATCAGATGCTCTATCTTCACTTTGCTGTCGGTCCTCATATGGTTTCTTAACCCTATCCTCCTCAGATGATTCCTCAGAAGAAGATTGAGGAATAATTACTTTCCTAGCGTCGAGTATGTGACGTGGCATGCCATCTACAGACACATTGTTTTTGGACGAGATACCAGTAATGTAGCCTTTCTTCCATTTAGTTGTACATTGTGTATTTGGCGGTTTCACCCAGACTTCCTCACTTATTCTCACCGAAGAAGACTCGTCTTTATCAATCTCTGGCTTAATCATTGGATGTCTCCATTCATATTTAAATATAAGATGCTGTGGCACCGACTTTTCATCCTGACCTGACCTAGGAGTCATATTGTACCAGAACACTGCTTTTATTGGTGGTAGGTGCCCCCTCTCAGCAATAGCTTTCACCTTACGGTGCTGTCTCTCCACTATGCCATTACCCCTTGGCCTGTTTGCAGCTCTAAGCATTCGCACAGTATTCCATCTCTCCAGCACTTGCCTTAGTAATGATGAACAAAATATCTCTCCAGCACTTGCCTTAGTAATGATGAACGAAATGCTGTACTGTTTTCCATTAGAATCTCATCAGCCGGGCCTCTCTCTCAAAAAATTTCTTTTAGCAATGATGAAATTTCTCTGGCATTTTCATTTTTGAGTTCCTACCAAACTGCAAAACGACTAGGGCCACAATCCACGACTGATAAATGAGGCACCTGTCTATAATGAGTGACATCAGTTGCTAAACGTTTCCGATTTTCTGTAACACTAATCTCTCCGGCATGATGGGTGGCTGGGGCTGGATCAGTGGATTGACACTGTTGGCAGCTCTGCATCACCTTTCTGACTGCTTCCTTGGCAATGGTAGGATCCACCTTATGGGCCAGATACAACGTCCTCTCCACACCCATATGATGCATGTTGTGCATTTGCCTCAAATCAACCTTTGCACCAACACAACAAACCTCCTCCTCACTATCAGGAACCTTTGCCTTCAACCAGCTTTTCCCAATACATGTCAGTACATCGGCCTTATTTTTTGATGATGAAACGAGGGCCACCTTCATCACTAACCCAAATTAATTTATCAGATGCCCAAATGGCGTATTGCCACCATCTCAGAAGCTCCCTTAGTGCACATCCTTTTTTCCTCTGTAATAACAATATTCACCCAACCATGCACTGTTACTGAATCTGTTTTCAACTCTGTTTTCTTTAATCCCCATTTCAGTGCTAGATTAATACCTTTCAATACCGCCTCAAGTTCAGCCACGTTTTTAGTGACTATAATCGTCCTTCTTTTGGAGCCAAGCAGCAATTTCATCGACCTGATCACTAATTTCTAAAAGCACACCAATAGTTAAATTGCTAGCATCACACTATATCGTACCATGTTCGGTTTTAGGAACATGCCAACTACCTTTAACTGGAGCATCTAATTTCACTTTTTCAATCACCTCCCTGATCATAGCAACTGCAGTACTGCCAACTGGATCGTCCCAACTTGACCCCTCAGCACTCCTTTTAATGAAACTACAGGCAACCCTTAACCAGCTAGCAATGGGATAATGGCCCACTAACTTCCCACATACAGAGAACAGACCTCTTCCTGCCAAATCATCTGAAACCTCTGGAACTGTGTTCCCTCGTTGGAACACCAATTCACCATTAAGACAAAACAACTTAAGTCCTAAAGCTGTACGATTCTTCAGTGATTCAGGGGGTTTTGTTAACAATCCATGCTCATTCAGATGCTTAATGAGCTTATTAGCAGACAGCTCACATTCATCGACTAGAATATCATCAGTGTAGAAGCTCGCGTATTTTTCGGTCTCATCTTTTTTCTTTAGAACAAACTTTTAATATTTTTGACATTATGTGCAGTGCACAGTTCAGCCCCAAACCGAATCGTGTTCATAAATAGGTCTTACCTTCATACTTTACCAGCTGATATGGCCACAGTTTCTTTATCCATGCTACCACAATTTCACTGGTGAATGGTCTAATCATCTCCGATGGGACTTTAGATGCCATGGCTGCAGGTTATAGCCTAGATAGCTCGTAGTTTGAATTATATTGAATTAAATTTCTCTTTTTTCGGTATGATGTGTTATGTGCAATAACGCTAGTGATGAGTCAGTATGAGCGAGAAGCAATAACGATGATACCAAAAGACAGCATGAACCAAAAAACAAAAATACCATACCGGCCAGTAAACAAAGCATAAAAGTCACCAAAAACACAGTCTCTCTGCACAACGACTGGATCTCCAATCCCTCTCTCACCCAACTCAGCACCAACAACTCCCCGTCACACGTAAACTACCAAACTATTTTTAGACTTACTAAACTACTTCACTTGCGATGCCTGACAAGAATGATATATTGTTATGATTGGGTATCTTCGATGTCCGTTATTTTTAGTAGCTTTGATGTATAGTACTATTTATTTTTGTTTATAGTTTTGTTGTATATTCACTAGATTTTACCCAGTACAGTTCACTTCTAGTTAAATATGTTAAATCGATCTTTATAATAGCCACAATACACCTTATAAAGGGGTGGCTGAGTCAAGGCATAAAACCTTGAGAATTTTCATAGTAGGAAAATGTAAAAGGTGGGGATTCCCAGTCACCTCGCTTCGCTCCATTTAGTTGACTTTAATGACATGTAGGGGAACACTGAGAAGGTATTCTTGTTCACCTTCAGGTGGATATTATTAAATATTTAATATTTATTTATTCTTACTTAGTTTAAGATTAGAGTAAATTGGTTGACTTTAAAGGATAGCACTTGATTATTTTATATTAAGTACTAGTTTTGTTTTACATCCTGCATATTATCCGTTTAGCTTGTGTTTGTGTTTGTAAAATTCTACTTATGCACTTTTGAGGTTACTGTAATTTGCTTTTTTTCACGGTTTTACGAATCCAGGGGTTACCTAACATATTCTTCTTTGGTTATGTTTGTTCAGTAGAAATGGATGACTTTTCATTTGTCTTTAGAACACCAGTAGCTGTTGTAGTAGAAATTGCCCCAACTTTCAACAAGTATCATATGAGGTGTAAGTTGTAAGGGATCAGATAGCTATCTGATAAACATTGTATTGGAGAAATTATTCATTCTTTTCAATATTTCTATATACTACAGCCAAATTCCATCTCACATTGGGGTGTGGCTGAGTCAAGCAAAAAGTTTACTATTTGTTGGAGGAAATGTAAAGGAGGGGTTTCCCAGTTCCCTCGCTTAGCCCCATTTAGTCGACTTTTACGACACTCAGGGGAACATGGAAGAGGCATTCTGGCCCCCACTCAGGAGTTAGAGAGTCCCTAAGCATTTCAAATACTCTACCACCTCCGCTTTTCCTGGATCTTTTAAGAGTTTAATAAATGGGGTGGAGTGAGGGAACTGGGAATATCCCCTATCATATATTCCTTCTACAGAGAATTGAGGGCTTTGAAAGTGTTATGATAGGAAAACTTCCAACAGAACCCTATTAATTTGGGTTTGTGAAAGTGCATGATTGTGTAATAAGTAAGAGAGAGGTGATTAGTAGCACGAATGTGATAAGCAAAATGGCTGTGTAAGG
>JAXCGZ010003860.1:0-5000 GCA_037179515.1 Halocaridina rubra
AGAGATTTTAACCGGGAAAAGAAAGACTTGCGAGATGTCAATGAAAAGTGTTCCTTCCAATCTGCCTCTTTCTCTCCCTCTCTTTTTTCCACCGTTTAATGCGTCATAATTGCACCCATTCAAATCGGGAGGAGCTAGGGGAGTAATGTTGGATGACCGTTCTTTAGACGGGATCGAGTCCTCGTTAGTCTGACTTTTTACTGCCCGATTTGCGTGCTTTACCACTGAGCTACCGTGTCCCATTTACTTTTTTTCTCTCTCTCTCTCTCTCTCTCTCTCTCTCTCTCTCTCTCTCTCTCTCTCTCTCTCTCTCTCTCTCTCTCTCTCTCTCTCTCTCTCTGCTTCAACATAATTTAAAATTCACTTAATTTACCCCCCACCCCGCTAACCCTCACCCATGACGTGTAAAAAATCTTCTTCTTCTTCTTCTCTTCTTCTTCTTCTTCTTCTTCTTCTTCTTCTTCTTCTTCTTCTTCTTCTTCTCTTCTTCTTCTTCTTTTTTAATTTAATTTTTCTTTCTTTACCTCCTCCTCCTTCTCCTCCTCCTCATCTCCCCCTCCTCTTCATTATCATCTTTCTCATTTCTTTATTTATTTCTTCTTCTTCTTCTTCTTCTTCTTCTTCTTCTTCTTCTTCTTCTTCTTCTCTTCTTCTTCTTCTTCTTCTTCTTCTTCTTCTTCTTCTTCATTTTTCTATCAGGATGAATTCTTAAAATTTGAGGTGAATTACTGAAGTAAACTTCAAACTCAGATTAAAAAAAAAAAGTTATTCCTCTCTCTCTCTCTCTCTCTCTCTCTCTCTCTCTCTCTCTCTCTCTCTCTCTCTCTCTCTCCTCTCTCTCTCTCTCTCTCTCTCTCTCTCTCTCTCTCTCTGTTGAAAGTTGTTGCATTGGGGAAATATTTTAAGGATTATTGGAGCTCATAATTTCATGCTATTTTATGTCATTTATACGCAAACTTATATAATCTCTGGGTTTTTTTTTCATGCATGATAATGTATCTTCTTCTTCTTCTTCTTCTTCTTCTTCTTCTTCTTCTTCTTCTTCTTCTTCTTCTTCTTCTTCTTCTTCTCTTCTTCTTCTTCTTCTTCTTCTTCTTCTTCTCTCTTCTTCTTCTTCTTCTTCTTCTTCTTCTTCTTCTTCTTCTTCTTCTTCTTCCCTTTACGTATGGGGTTGCTGTTTGGGATGAGAACAGGAAACCTCGTAAGGAATATCTTTAAAGTATATAGAGCTAGTGAAGAGAGAGAGAGAGGAGAGAGAGAGAGAGAGAGAGAGAGAGAGAGAGAGAGAGAGAGAGAGAGAGAGAGAGAGAGTAGAGGAGAGAGAGAGAGATTAGGAATTGTATATAGAAATATATTGAATGTTGTCGTTTGACAAGTACCAAAGCATCTGGAAACAGATCACAAGATGGCATATAAACAGAAGTTAACGAAACGATGGTGCTTTTTTTATTTTAAGGGCAATTGTGAAGTTTAGGTCCATAATTGATTCTGACAATGAAATTCGTTTATTTTATGGATTTTCTACGCAAAATGATCTCTATATCCTTAGGAAATAAGCGGTTTTTAGATATAACCTCTCATATTTAATCAAAATGACTATTAAAATATATAATTTTACATAGGCCATCATTAAAATAATCACATTTCTATTTTTAAATCACTTGCTTTAATAACCTGGCAGTGTTACCAAATATAGACCCCGATTTCATAAACAGGGCAAACCTAGGATACCCTATTGTTAGTTAGCTAGACACACATCAATGGATATCATTAACTCATCTGACGCGGTTCTGTGTATGAGTAGGATCCCTCTATAGGGGGATCCTAGCCATACACAGAATTGCGTCAGATGCGTTTATGAAATCCATTTGTGTGTGTCTAGCTAACTAACATTACGGTATCCTAGGTTTGCCTTATTTATGAAATCGGGCCTTAATCCCCTTTTAATCTTTTATCTAGTTAACTTTACCAAACTTAACCCAATGACCAACTACGAAAGTACTAAAGGCCATTATGTACATCAATTTCACAAACACCTTTCTTAGAGTAAACACTGTGGTTGACACATGAAGAAACTTTATTTTGGACAAAAATATATAGTGTACAAATATAAAAGGGATCTTCTTCTTCTTTGACCGAGCGTATATAGGAAGTCAAGGCTGGGTGCGTTCAACTAGACTGGCAATCCCAAAAGTTTTTCCGCCATGTTAAGCTCTGCTAGGCTAGACTTGGGAAAACAATTCTGAAAACTTAGTAAATGGTATTTTCTACATCGTTTCGCTGGAGATAAAGCGTAAGTTGTATTATTTCTGGGTATCTTTAGACGTGAAAGTGGATATAAACTGTTATAGATAAGAGAAAAGAGTGATGAAATAAGTGGAATGGAACATTTTTTTTTTCGTGGTACGGAGACTACTCGTTTGAAAATGAACTCAACAGCCCGGAATTAAACAGGTGTGGATTTGGAAGTTTTCATGTCAATAATGATGTTCGTAAATCCCTTTTGTTTTTGTGTTTATTTATTTATTTGTGGATATTCTTTTGTGGGAAACGGAGTTTTATAACTGTTTATTTGTCAGACAAAATGGCGCCTCACTGAATTCTTTGACAAGTTATGGTTTTTATTTTCCAAAAATCGTGTATTTTTTTTCCATTCCTTGCTCTGGTTGATAGCAGAGAAGTTTCTGCTTCTATAAGGCCGCTTTCAAACCAAAATGGCACGTCGCACGTGGTATGCCACATGGCACGCCAGTTGAAAACGAACATCCGGAAATATATGAAACTTATTCTACAGAAGTGGCGTGACACGTCCCATGTGCCACGTGCGACTTGCGACGTGTCAAGCCACTTCTGTGTGAAAGGTTTCATATATTTCCAGATGTTCGTTTTCAACTGGCGTGCCATCGTGCGACGTGCCACCTGGGTGTGAAAGCGGCCTTCGATCTTCATGAGTACAGCCAGAAACGTTAAAAAATACATTCGCTATAAACTGTCTTTTAATTCTGCGTTCGAACCTAGCTTAACCCTTGCTTTCACATTTTAATGAAAGTCCTTGTTTTATAGGCATCCAGATTAATAAAATCATAGCATTGTATGAAAGATAATTTTGCCCCTGGATGGGAATCGAACCTAGCATGCATAATCACTGTGCTAATATACTACCAAATATACCACCGACGGCAGGGAAACCTTTCAGCTAACTGCTATTGCTAGGGAATGAATACGCTCTATTGAATGTCTGTGTTCATATTTCTCTCGCTTCTCAACACTAGTGAATGCTACAACGAGTTAAATAAGGACCATGTTTTCGAGTTGATAATAATATACTCTTTTAATAGCCCTCCAATTTCAGTGACATGATATTGCTTTCTTTTAGCCAAGTAATGTTAAATCATAAGTGACCCCTTAAATTTAAGAACCACAAATCTTGTTTATTGCAGTGTGGCCTTCTTTTAAGAAATCGACCTCACTGCAAAGATGTCATTCATATGACTGATAAACTGTCGTTCATGCATGAAAAGCTATTCAGTGAATATTTCACTTTTTCTTTGGTCTCATTTTCAACTTCAGAAAGCTGAAGAAGTAGTAGTAGTAGTAGTAGTAGTAGTAGTAGTAGTAGCAGTAGTAGTAGTAGTAGTAGTAACATTTCAGAGCAATGTAGAACTAAAAGAAGATGCCTCCTACACAATTGCAATATATTCTTGATCACAATATGTCCTGAATTCATCTATTGCAAAAAAATCTTTCTCTTATTTCAGCTTTTCCTATATTCAGGTGGAGTCTCTAAGCATAACTAACCTTTCCCCTCAACGTGTATGGACTCAGTATCATCTTCTGCTCTCCCTTTCGTACAAAGTTGCTTTAAACAGATTGAGGCATTTCTTTATCAGTTATCCTTCTATTCCTGCGTTTTTGTACCTCCATATTTATACTTTTTGTATCACATTATCTCCATTTCTCTTTACAGATTCGCTTTAATTCAACCTTCTCTCTCTCTCTCTCTCTCTCTCTCTCTCTCTCTCTCTCTCTCTCTCTCTCTCTCTCTCTCTCTCTCTCTCTCTCTCTCCTCTCTCTCTCTCTCCTCTCTCTCTCTCTCTCTCACACACACACTCTCTCTCTCTCTCTCTCTCTCTCTCTCTCTCTCTTCTCTCTCTCTCTCACACACACCACACACACACCTCTCCTTCTCTCTCTCTCTCTCTCTCTCTCTCTCCTCTCTCTCTCTCTCTCTCTCTCTCTCTCTCTCTCTCTCAATTGCATTTTCTTTTATAATTCTACTTTTCTTGTTGTTCGTCTTAATACTCTTGTTTCTTGTCATTCGTTGCGAACGGGATAACCTGTCAAGTTAACCTTCCTCATACAAAGCTGGTTTGGCCTGACCTCCGACCATAAAATGGTGATACTGTTATCACCTCTTCCTCCTCCTTCCTCTTTCTCATCCTCCTCTTCCTCATCATCTCCCTCCTTCCCCTGCTCCTCCTCTTCTTCCACTTCAATACTAATTCTTTGAAAGTAAACTTGGAGCCAAAAATGAACGCACAAAAATCTGGCCAATATACCTCAGTCTCTGGAAAAAGAATTTCGAAACATTTTTGAGGTTGTTATTTTTAGGGAGTAAAACTGCTTTAATAATATTTCGGCCTCCGGGGAAGCAAACTAGCTTAATTCGGTGCCGGTCCTTAGTCAGGATCAATGGAGAGGGTTGGTGACAATATAGGCATCCGGCTGCAAACATTGTGAGAAAGCGACTTGGCAGAGGGTTGTTGTCATGAAAGGTATTAGGCCTCAAAACACTGTACTAAAATCCAAGCACCAATTTCCTTTTAAGCTATTGAAAAACAGCCACATTAGAGAAGGCTGCTTTTAAGAAGGCCATTCGGCTGTAATAATATTAAACAAACTAACCATTTATTTTCAATGAAGTTAATGAGAAATAACATTATGGAGGGCTGGGTGTCAGGAAGGCATCCAGCTGTAAAAGGTTTCAACCTAAGCAAAGT
>JAXCGZ010003860.1:7500-12500 GCA_037179515.1 Halocaridina rubra
TTAAAAACTAAAAGACAGATATTATATATGAACTTCATGTCCATCCTTAGCCAACCCAATCTCTCAAAGAGGGGAGTCACGTGATCATATTTATGCACCCCCCCTATGGCAACTCTTGCAGCAAAATTCTGGAGCCTTTTCACTCGTAACATCTGGGTCTTAGTCGTGGAACCCCAAACACTTAGACAGTAGTTGAGAATACTTAAAATCAATGTTTGTACTACAATTACCCTACAATCAGGCTCGAATCTTTCATAGACTCTGTTCAAGTAAATAAGGGTCCCGTTCACTTTTTTATGTAGTTCATCGATATGAAAATTAAATGTCATGGTACTGTCCATAATAACTCCTAGATTTTTAACCTTATTAGATGGGAAGAGTGAAACATTGTTGAAATTTATACTGATGTTCTCAGGAATGCGGGACAGGTATTGATTTGATCCAAAAATAACGAATTTAGTTTTATTTTCGTTCAGTAAAAGACCATTACTGTTAAAATAACTTTTGGCACAGTTTAATATATCTTCAGCCCTTTTTAAGATTTCAGGAATTCTATCAATGTCACCAGTAAGCATAATCTGGGTGTCATCAGCATACATAACAAGTAGGCAATCTCTTATAAATTGAGGTAAATCATTAACATATATTAAGAAAAGCAGAGGACCCAAAATTGAACCCTGAGGAACGCCAAAACTGATATCTAAAGAAGAAGAGAGAGTCGAGCCCATTCGAACTGATTGAATTCGATCTTTCAGATAATTTTCGAACCAAAATGAGTCAACATGAACTTTGGAAAGTTTTCTCATTAGAATTTGATGGTGTACACTGTCAAATGCTTTAGACAAATCTAACAATAATAAAAGTGATATTTTCTTATTTTCAATATTACTATAAATTTTATCAGTAATTTTAAGTAGGGCCGTCTCGGTCGAAAGTTTAGGCCGAAAACCGTGTTGTTCTTCACATAATAGACAATTTGATTCAAGGAAATTTATTAACTGGGTGGCAACTACCTTCTCAAGTATTTTAGACAGAATGCTGAGAAGAGAGATTGGCCTATAATTTTCAACATTATTAGTATCTCCACTCTTAAAAACGGGGATGATATAGGGATGCTTCCAGAGGTTAGGATAAATGCCTGTAACAATGGATGTATTAACAATGACTAAAATGAAAAATACTGTAACTGGCAATGAGTCAATTAGGAAGCGAAGTTGTATCCCATCGGAACCACAAGAGTTTGTTGGTTTGAGGTTCTTTATGATAAGAATAAGTGTGACTAAATCGATTGGGTGCGGTCTAAAATTATTGATAATATTTCTTTCAGCTGGAGGCTGGCAATTATGTGGTTGATTAATAATCAAGTCATTATTATCTTGGGACTTTTCATATGTGGATTTACCTATTTCAGCAAAATACTTATTAAAATCATTCACTCGCTTTTCCACATTATCACTGAGAAGGTCAGAATTTTCTAAGATTTCCTTATTTGCAGGAATTATTCTTTTTATAACATTCCAAGTTCCTTTGATATTTCCCTTATACTTGGAAAATTCTTCCCTGAAATGATTTTTCTTCTTTTCGGACAACATTGTTTTAGTAAGGTTTCTTTCTCTTCTATAGGCTCTTTCCATCTCGGAGTTTTGTCTATCAGATTTAAATTGCCTTAGGAGGTCATCTCTCCTTTTCATTTGCTCTTTTAACTGAGAGTCAATCCACGGGGCAGGAGGGCGTGTCATGACTTTGGTTGTAAGAGGGGCACATTCATTTAAACATCTCGTAAAAACATCAGTAAAAGTAGAAACTTGATAATTTACACAATCTGTAGTTAGTATTGAATTTAAAATGTTGTATTCATTAAGAAGAGTGTCGCAGAAACAATTTTGAGAATAATTCTCAAGAGATCGGAAAGTTTTAACAATTGGCGGTCTCTTTTCCTTCCTGACATTAACTGTAGCTATTAGAAGCTCGTGGTCTCCTACAGGACAAGGTAGGACATCGTGGTGAACTATAAAACTAGGTGTATTGGTAATTATAAGATCAATTAGGCTGGAGGAATTAGCGGTGATACGGGTTGCTTTATTCACAAGCTGATTTAAGTGGAGGGATTGAATTAATTTCCCCATTTTATTATTAATAAACTTTATTTCCATTTTACAATGGGTATTCGTCAGCCAGGACAAGCCCCAACCCCCCACTGTGATGTCCACCCACAGCAGTTCCTGCCAGTAAACAGCTTAAACTCTCGGTCTTGGACGGGGACCGATCTTTCGACCTCGTGAATGCGAAGCCAGCGCGTTATCATTGAAGTCGCCTATAATAATGAGAGGTTTGCTCCTCAAACAGACCGACCGAAA
The DNA here is from genome assembly GCA_037179515.1 of Halocaridina rubra. Taxonomy (NCBI): domain Eukaryota; kingdom Metazoa; phylum Arthropoda; class Malacostraca; order Decapoda; family Atyidae; genus Halocaridina; species Halocaridina rubra. Next base: position 9,858 of record JAXCGZ010003860.1, read on the forward strand.
TACCTCGGAGATGTAATCAAAGGTGTCGTTGAGTGCATGAAGGTGTCTATATACACATCCCAGGATTTATGAAGGGAATTTCCTACTCTGAACAGTCAACCAAATGTCTTCGAGATGAGGAGGTCGCTCGACTTCAGGGGTCTTTAGAGAGAGAGAGAGAGAGGAGAGAGAGAGAGAGAGAGAGAGAGAGAGAGAGAGAGAGAGAGAGAGAGAGAGAGAGAGAGAGAGAGAGAGAGAGAGAGAGAGAGAGAGAGAGAGAGAGAGAGAGAGAGAGAGAGAGAGAGATAGAGAGAGAGAGAGAGAGAGAGAATTAAAAGTGATAATATGAAAATATTAAATGTATAATGAGCTACTCGTGGGTGACCCAAGAAGGATGGTTGGGGTGGGAGTTGTGGCCACCCTTTATCCCCAAGGAGCTAAGAGGAATGATTGAAGTGTGTCTTGGCTTGCGGTGAATGTGTGTTCTTTTAGTCTAGTCGTTAGAAGGGGTACACGTGCATCTAGTGGATTGTTTGTTGGCACCTGTTTTATTCAGTTCTTTGAAGTGTCTATTTTAAGATTATGACAGTTAACAGGTTCAAATAATGTCCCACGGGGCTCGTTTTTACCCATTATTACAAATAATATGTACGTGGATGCGAACCCTAGAGGCATTAGAAAGTTGTATAACTTTTGAACTAAGCAACTTGCAGGGACATATGAACACATTTTCCCCATACAATATTGACCCAAAAAATTCATTGATATAGATATTTTTAAGTTTTAAAGCGCATCTTGACTCAATATCGGATGAAACTCACCCCAAAAAATGGAAAGTAATAAGAATTTTTTAAGATATTTTTGTCTATATACTTCGATGTAAAGTGAAAGTCCATTAAAATTATCTTAAGACATACATATAAATTCCAAATCCATGTTCTAACATTTGTTTAAGTCATTTCTCTCTCTTGGATTTTCATCTCTTCCTCATCATCACACTCATAATCTCCAACCTCCTCAACCGCAGTCTCTGAGTTGTTGTTTCTATAAAGCTTTTCCTTTTCGGACTCCTCTCTCTCTGCCAGTATCTCGATGAGAGAAGAAGGGAGAATAGGTCCAATTGACCAGATGGGCTCTAACACCTCCTCGTCCACCATATTCTCCCAGCCTATACCCTGATCATAGGGCTTGGGCCTCTCAAATATTGGCTGGTCTGCTCTCTTGTAGCAAGCAACTCTGTAGTTAGATTGCTGTGCATAAGGGATAAGGCAGACCTTGGGAGAAGGCAGACGTTCAAGGTCTACTTTGGAGTGTAAGCTCTGGACTTCATCAGCACCCACCAATTTTTGCAGCATATTGGCACGCACGGCATCAACTGACTTTATTTGAGAATAGCCGGACATGAGACAGGTGAATGCCTCCATCTCCTGCTGCAGCTAATTAGGCACCAACCATGATGTACCAAGTGTGCTAAAGGCATTTTGATACTTAGCGTTCTTCTGCAGTTTCTTCAGCAGATTCATCTTGCCCTTGCCTTTGAATGCACTTGTTCAGTCTTCCCCAGAAAAAAACATAGTACCCCAGCAGGGTATTACAGTAATCTGGGCCCAGTAACTCAGCCAGTTCAGATACATTTACCAGTTTACAATGCACCCCAGTGCCATGATTGAGATATATGGAGAGGTTGATCTTCTTGGCATGGTAGAGGAGGATCATCAGACTGTCTGTGTCAGGAGTCCTCGCCACACTGGACTTGTACCCCCACTTGACAGCCTGGTGAAGATATAAGATGACACGGCAATCCGTCTCCTCCTGGTCTGAGTATAGTTCATGGATCTCAGAAAAATGGACCTGGAGCAAGTAAAGAAGAGCATATAAAAAGTATTATATTACCAACATAATGCATTAAATTGGTAATGAATTATAGTTGCACCATTTCCTTCTAACTTACTTTGTCATTCATTGAAGTAAGGTGATGGGCTTTCCCCTCAACGCATAGAACTGCTTTCTTGCACTTCTTGAGACATGTTGCAGCCTGATCACTAGTTCAAACCTTGAGAAGTAAGTTGCAAAGCTGATTCTTGTTCATCTCATTGCCAAGGAAGGCCCTAAAGTCACGTGGATCGCAGGTATGAGGACCATCGATTATGTATTGATCTGAAAAGCCATGCCTAAGCTTCTCCTGGGCTTTGATAGTCTGGCTTGTAGCAGTCTGTAGAAAAGACAAAGTGTTGCTTTGAACTCATTTAATCCAAGAGCTGTAGGCGGATCTCTCCAAATGTTGGTGGCAGGTTGTTCATCATGTGGAAGAGTGCATTTCCATCCTGATTAAAGAGTGCATCCTTTGGGTAGGTCACCTCCTTATCCTCATCCTGAAGCAGTTAGTGAAGGATTGTGGCCTTGTTTGTCTTTGCAAAGATACTGTCGGGGAAATCTAGTGCATGAGGAACATTTGAGAGGGGGTAAAGCATGAGTTCCTCAAGGTCAGTAGATGTATCAAGTCAATTGTAGATTTTCTTGGAGGCACTTTCCCTGTTCTCGAAATGAAGCTACCAAATCCAGGCACTTGTTGCTTACCCTCACTGCTTAAAAGTCTGTGTTGAAGATAGATGTAGTACTCCAACAGTGTAGCATCGTATATCCTTTGGTTTTCAGCAGGTGGGG
>JAXCGZ010003860.1:17500-45000 GCA_037179515.1 Halocaridina rubra
TCTTTAGTATTAATATAATACTAATACAATAACATAATAACATTTTATAAGATGTGATGATAATTTTTTTTATAAAATATACATCTCAGAAATACGAAAGACAGCATGAGGGTCTGCCCCTCTCTTTCTTTATCTCTTACTTTATTTAATTTTCGTGCTTTTCCCTCCAATTCCCTTATATCCTTAATTCCCTCCCCCTTTTTCCCCTCCTATCCTATCCTATCCCATCCTAAAAAGAAAAAAGAAAAAAATAAGACTAATGTTATGATTGTGACAAAACAACGACCCACCCACCCCAAAAAAATTCCCTTATCGGGCTTGGGCACGAAGAAAACAAAAAGTAATGAGAGAAAGGATGTGAAGGGATAATAAGAGATATGTAACGGATATCCAAGAATATTCGGTGTTTACGTAGGCATAGAGAAAGAACCATAACTGAAGGGAGACTTATCATCGAACTGTCCTGAACAGTCCTATTTAAGTCCAAAGGGTCTTTCAGCTGTAGTACTGAAATGGGCGTCTGGTGCCATGGCCAAACCTACTACATATGTATGATGAATAGCTATCAGCTGAGTACCAATAAATTGAGATTAGTCATTCATATTACCCTTGTTAGTTTTAACTTAGCAGAAACTTGGTAGGTCTCTCAGAAGTGACTATCTGGAGTTGGTGGCCTTAATGGACTAACAACGGCATGCTATAAAGTGTATTTGGCCATCCCTTACATTAACGAACTTAATACAGCATCCTTAAGTGCACGTTTGGTGCCCCTAAATCTCCAGTATCCTCTTATACCAACGCAATGCACCCATAAGTTTGTGTGTGATCATTCCTTGCCTTAGCGGACTAAAAACGGCGCACATTATTGTGCGTTTGGCGCATTAAACTACATTAAACTACATTTTTCACTGCTAGTGGTTTGCAAGACATAGACACTGATGGATTCAGATGCTTTTAGACAAGTGCCACAACGACTCTTTACATATATACTTACCCCTATCCACTTAAATTAATGCAGTAACTAGAATGAGTGTGTCCAACAAACCTTGTTTGATTTTCCAACTCTCTTATACCCAAGTGACTTTACTATTACACCTCCTAACTATGTCGTGTACCATCGTATTGAAACAAGTGATGCGTCAGTAGTATATGCAAAAACTCGTCCATTACCTGCCGACAATCTAACTGCTGCCAAAAAGAATGTAATGCTCTTCTAAAGTCTGGTGACATTTGTCCATCAAAATCTTCCTAATCCTTTCTGCAACATTTAGAGTCAAAGAAAAATCCAAGAGAGTGGCATCCAGATGGTGATTACTGAGTAATGAACACTATGACCCAAACAGATAGACACCCACTTCCTCATATTTCAACCCTTTCATCTAAACTTCATGGAAAAAGGTGTTTACAAAATTGAGTCTGTTTAAAGCTTATCATAAAATCCCTGTGCATCCGGGTGACATCCTAAAAAAAAATGCAGTGACAATCCCATTTGGACTATTTTAATATGTATATATGCCTTTTGGGCTTAGAAATGCCCCAGCTATGTTCCAGAGATATATGAACTGCCTATTCAGAGAATGTAATTTTGTGTTTACGTTCTTGGATGACATTCTTGTATTTTCTAGTGATTTGTATGACACTGTAAAACACCTATAATCTATCTTCAAGATTCTCAGTGAGAGCAGATTACCAATCTCTTTAAAGAAGAATGTTTATGTTGCTACCTCCTTAGATTTCTATGGATTTACAGTGTCTCATCAAGTTATTGCCACCAGAGTGTAATAAATCAGCTATCCAGGACTTCCCATTATCCCCAGATTCTAAGGGCTTAAAAAGGTTTTAAGGCATGGTTGTTTTTTATAGTCTAATTCCTCACTTTGCTGATATGGTGTTCCCCATGACAGAACTTTTCAAAGAAATTCCGAATGTTGAGCAGTTATACTTGCCAGACTAAATTGTAAAATCCTTCAGTTCCATCAAGAACGTTTTATAAAATGCGTTGGTTTTAAATCATCACGCCTTGTATCAGATTCCCTGCCATTGGTGACTGATTGCTCTGCTGTGGCTGCAGGAGCTACCTTCCATTAAATGGTCAATGGTTCACATGTGCCTATTGGATTTTACTCCAAGAAGCTATATGAATATCAGTGGAAGTACTCTGCTTTTGACCGAGAGTTGTTGGGTGCATATTCAGCTGTCTTGCATTTCAAAGATATAATTAAAGAATGTTAGGTCACTTTACTTACAGACCATAAACCATTAGTTTCTGCTTTTCCTAGCAGGAACCCAGCAAAGACAGATACTCAACAAAGACGTCTTTCCTGCTTGATAGAGTATGTAACCAAAATGGAGTACATCCGTGGTGATGATAATATTGTTGCTGATTGCCTTTCTAGACCACTAATGTCATCTTTATTTCACTTATTGATATATCTGCATTAGCCAGTGCCCAAGAATGCGAAGAAAAAATATAATCTTTCCAAAATAGACTCAAGCATTTTCCAACTTAAAGATTATCAAGTGTGATGATGTCTCTTTGGAGTTTCCTCGACGTTTTGTACCAGAGCTGCTCATAAAAGTTAAGGTCAGCTCCTCACATACCATCTCTCATCCTGGTGTTAAGGGATCTGTTCAATTAAGCAAGTCCAGATACCTTTGGCGTTGGATGGACAAAGATGTACGTCATTGGTTACGTGGCTGCCAGGTTTATTGAGGAACAAAGGTAATGCAACACACTAAATCCAAGATTCTATCATTGGAAGTCTCTTGTCAGTGATTTGAGTTTGTTCACACTGACATTGTGGGACCATTGTCACCCTGTTCTCTCCCTGGTGGAGAATTCCAAACTCCTTCCCGATATCTGCTAACCTGCATTGATAGTTGAACCAAGTGGATTGAAGTTGTGCCTCTCCTCAAATTTACGCAAAAGCAATTGCAAATTCATTTCTAAGCGGATGGGTATCCAGATTTAGTGTACTCTTTATATCATAACTGATAGAGGAGCCCAGTTTGAGTCTGAAGTGTTTCAAGAATATCATCTTCTGTAGGATTCTATCGCCTGCGAGCTGCCTATCATCCTCAGGGTAGAACGTTCTCTTAGGACCATGAAAGCAGCTTTAATTGCCAGACAGCAAAATTGGTTCGATGCCCTGCCAGTTGTCCTCATTTGTCTATGTTGTATGCCAAGCTCCTCAGATTATGCACCTTTCTTCTTAGTGGCTGGAAAACTTCCACTTAGTCCTAGTGCTTTATTTGTGACACCTCCTGTCTCGTCAAGTTCTAGTGAAGATTTTATAAAAACTTTATTGAGTGCATGAGAGAAATTAATTTTCCCCATTTATCAGACTCTTCAACTATATCAAGCGTTCCTAACCTCCCATGTGACTTATATAGTGTATCTAGAAGTTTGGGTTTGAGTGGATCATGTCAGAATACCATTGGAAGCACTCTATACAGGTCTTTTTTTAGTGAATGAAAGATTTGCTAAATATTTTAAGATACAATTGCCCTCAGGAAAAATTTATAATGTATCTATAAACCATTTGAAACCTTCAAAATTACCTGAAGTATCACGGGTAAGCTCTCTAATGTCTCTTGATATTTGATGTGTTCCTCAAAGTGATTTTCAACTCTCATATAATAATCTAGCAGATGTAGTTTCTAGTGACGCCAGCGATCCTCTATTATCTGGATCAGTTGAAAACATGTCTGACACTTGTGTATTTCTCAGGAATTACCACAACCCCCAAATTTATCAGACAGCAGCAGTATCTCGTTCTGGGAGAAATGTTCAATTTGCAGCTAATCCTGATTTTCATTATATTTCTTGATACTCCGTTTCCATGAGAGATCTATTGTAATGACACTAGAAATTGATGACAAGTATACTTGGATTTAAAGACATTGTAAATGTTAAAAATTCTCTGTCTAATTATGATTTGCTTTATTTTGCTACTGATATGATTGATAATACTAAAAAAATTATTAATACTAATAATAGTATGATTTAATAATGAGTTTGGGCTTGTTTGTATGTATTTACTGTTCGTCGGTAATCTCAGTAAGCATTGCAATTGTCACAAGTATTGCTAAAGTTGAATACCATATTATGTTCTTTATATTATTTATTTAATTTAATCTTCAATATTCCATGTATATTTTATTACCATCTTACTTTTAATATTCTTTCTTTGTGTTAGAGACTGGTGGTATTACGGAATCAACTAGAACTAGTCCAGACAGCTCCAGGTTAAGTCTTCCTTCAGGCTCGGTTCTTTCCTTATGCCTTCATCTACACCGACTTTCTGGAGTATTTTGTATACATTTCTTACCACCACATTACATTCGACAAGTAACAGCACGCCCCATATCTGTTTCTTTTTGCTCTCTATTTTCTCATTTTTGCTATATTTATGGAAGCTCCACAGCTTATGGCCCCCAGTATCCGGCATAGAGAAGTGCCAGAATCTCCAGGGATCTTTTTGAATCCACTATTGGTGTGAGGGAAGACATACTTGGTGGTAGTAATGGTTCTGCCCATGACCTTGCACCTCCTGATTGATTTATTTTCTTTCACTCTTCACTTTTCTAACATTCGTGGTCTGAACTCTATTTTTTGTCTGTGGAACATCATTTCACTCTGAAACCCAGCTGTCTAGCCATGCTTTTACTGACTCTTTTCAAATCTCTCACTATAACCTGTACTCTCATTTCCATTCCAAAGGTGGGATCTCTGCCTACTACAGCATTAACATTCTTATTGCAAGGATCATGAACCTTGATTCTCCTGACTTTGATGTTCTTTGGCTGAAACTCTATCTCTCAACTACCACTATATTTCTGTGTTTCTGCTACTGTTCTCCAAAATCCACTGACCCTGTGTCTTTCTTTGAATATCTGTCCTCTTGCCAAGAGTCTATGCTATCTTTTCACCCACATGCTGATGTTTTCTATATTGGAGACTTCAATGTACACCACAATCTTAATTCTTCCCACACTGATTTGGGAGGAAGTGGGAAACTTGTTTTCTCTATTAATCATGATTTGGGGCAGATTATCAAACAATCTACTCATGTTCCCGATCAACACAATCATGTAGCCAACAATACTCTTGACTTATTTCTTACTTTTAATCCTTCAAACTTCTCATATTCTGTGCTTTCCCCTCTTGGTAAATCTGATCACTCTATGATGTAAATCTCTTCCACTTTCACTCTCCCTCCATCAATTCCTCCTACTCAGTGCCGCTTTTGGCACTTTGAGCATACCCAACATGAAAAATTGCTTAACTTCCTCTTTGACTTCCCATGGGATGACTACTGCATTCGGTCCTACAGCCCTGAGCTGGCAGCCTAAAAGTTGCTGAGATCATAGCTTCAGGAATGGAAGCATTCATCCCCTTCTCTTTGAAAAAGTTCCTCCTCTTAAGTATTGATCTGTACGTCCCTGCTTCATGGCTATTCAGGTTAGGGATTGAGCATGCTGGTTATACCAAGCATCTCCTTCCAATTTAACTCGCTCTACATTTATTGCAGCTAGGAAATGTTGTACTACTCAGATTCGAAGGTCTAAAGCTTCCTTTATAAGAAGGAAAGTTGATGACCTTAACTCCTCTCCCATTGATAAATGTTTCTGGTCCATAGCCTAAAACTTCTTCAAAAACTTCTGTAATTCAAGCTTTCCTCCTCTCATTTGTTCTATTGGTTCTATAGCTTGTTCTCCCACTGGCGCTCATTTTTCTGCCTACTCTTCTGTAAAGGATTCCAGCACACCTGTCCCTCATTCTTTATCCCTCTCTAACACTATGCTCTCTCTTATTCTCTTTTCATGCTAAGGTCATGAGGTTCTTCACTCACTAAAGATGAACAAGGCATCTGGTCCCGATGGTATTCCTGTAAGGTTTCTTAAGGAGTTTGAAGATGAACTGGCTCCTGTGCTTTATCGCCTTTTTTGCCTTTATCTTAGAAGCATGCTTTAGTGCAACTTGTTCCTAAGAAGGGTGACTGATCTATTCCTTCAAACTAGCAACCTATTGTCATAACCTCTTCTTCTCTAACTCTCTTATATCCAATCACCAGTATAGCTTCCGCAAGACGAGATCCACTGGTGACCTCCTGTCCTATCTTACTCATGTATGGACATCTTCTCTGAGGAACTATGGAGAATCCTTTGTCATCGCCCTTGATATCTCTAAGGCTTTTGACAGAGTCTGGCACAAGGCTCTGTTGGCCAAACTCCCTGCCTATGGCTTTACCCCTTCTCTCTGTTCTCAAATTTCCAGATTTCTTTCTGACCGTTTTATATTAGTGGTTGTTGACGGTGCAACATCTAGCCTGTTACCAGTGATGTTTCACGGAGCCCTGTTCTTTCACCTACTATGTTCCTTCTCTTCATCAACGCTCTTCTTCAGTCCCAATCCTTCTCTCTTCTTCACGCCTTTGCCGACGATTCTACCCTTCACTTTTCTTCTGCCTCCTCTTCACTACCTTCATCTGGTATATGTAATCAGTCTTGTATCACTCTTTCTTCTACTCTCAGCTCCGATTTGCAGAGGGCATCTAATTGGGTTACCCAAAACTTAGTTAATGCCTCCAAGACACATTTTCTGGCTATATCTTTATCTTCTTCTCCACCTTATAGCCCTATTGTCTTTGAAACTAACGAAATTTACACCTTCATCGTATTAACATATTAGGAAACCAGCTATCCTCTAACTTCTCTTGAAGGAATCACATAAACAAAATTTAAAAATATTCATCACTTTTCCACTTTACATTTACTTAAAAGTTATAAAGGCCTTATCCGTCCATGCCTAGAATATTGCTCACACATCTAAGGTGCTTCATCATATATTTATCACCTGGATAGGGTTGAATCTAAGGCAGACTCATCAATGACCCTTCTCTTACTTCTAATCTGGATTCTCTCTCTCTTTGCCGTAAGTTATTATCCCTTTCACTTGCCTATCGTTGCTCTGAGGAGTTGGCAAGTTGCATCCCTCCCCCACTGCTGAGGCCGCGTGACACTCGCCAAGCATACTCGTCTCGTAAGCATTGTATGCAGATTTGTAGCTCGCATTTTGGTCAGTGCAGCGACTGCTTTTAACCATCTACCTCCAGACTCTGGAACTCTCTTCCTCCTTCTGCCTTTTCTAATTCTTATAACCTATCTTCGGTCAAAACACGAATCCCTCGTCATCTCAGGACCTTATCCTGCCATATCTCACATTCTTAAAAAATCTACATGTTATAAATTATGTTTATTTGTATTAGAATGAAGATTATAATTTTGATAAGACATGACCATGAAAATTTAATATAATATACATCTCAGAAATTGTCAGTATGATGACTAACCATCAGGTGAGTACCAATGAGCTTAATTGAAGACATTCAGTCTTATTACCCTCCTTAAGTTTAACTCAACTGAAGGTTGGAAGGCCTCACAGTCTCAGACAATAGTGTTTACGTAACACTTAATAATATGTTTCAGCTATTTTACTCCTCCAGTGGTTGGATTTCAAACACAAGACCTTGTAGCTAAACTTCAGGTGCTGTTTAGCAGCATCTGCATACAATGGTCTTATGTGCAAATGTATGTACTCAATACAGAAGGAAGGTAACATTATCTCTATATGGCTTATTATCTAGCATGGGATGTAATGCTAGACTTAATAACAGGACTCTGGTACATTTTGTAGATGATAGATTTGAAAAAAGTGTTTAAAGGTATCCAGATTACTCCCTATTCATCTCTCTCTCTCTCTCCTCTCTCTCTCTCTCTCTCTCTCTCTCTCTCTCTCTCTCTCTCTCTCTCTCTCTCTCTCTCTCTCTCTCTCTCTCTCTCTCTCTCTCTCTCTCTCTCTCTCTCTCTCTCTCTCTCTCTCTCTCTCTTGGCAGTGTTTCCTCAATGTAGCCTTAATGATAACCGTTTTGAATATGGGGTTAACTTTTTTAACACTGAATCACAGTTCGTAGACATTTTTTTTATTTTATTGTTTAAGAATTGTTTAATCGTATTTTAAATTATTAGATATTTAATTCCTTTACTTTATTCTTTATTTTTTTGTTTTTTCTTTTGATTTGAATTATTTTTTTTATTTTAATTCATTACTATTTTGTTTTAATTATTTTATTTTTTAAGTATGTTGTATTTTATTTACTTATTTAAAATATTTTCATTATTTTATTTTTAATTAACCTCCAGCGTAGTAGGATTATAAATATTAAAAATATTTTATTCTAATTATTTTTTGAGTGTTAAGCAGTTCACAGAATTCTCTAGGAAAAAGAAAGAAAAGAAAAGGGCAAAAAGGAAAAATTAATTGTTTTCCTCTTTTTCATCCAAGTTGCGGGCCTAGTACATACATACATACATACATACATACATACATACATACATACATACATACATACATACATACATGCATGCATACATGCATGCATACATACATACATACATACATACATACATACATACATACATACATACATACATACATACATACATACATACATACATACATACATACATACATACATACATACATACATACATACATACATACATACATACATACATACATACATACATACATACATACATACATACATACATACATACATACATACATACATACATACATACATACATACATACATACATACTTTTTGTCAGTGAGACAACATAGCTTCAGAGAAGATAGATCAACACTAACAAACTTATTAGAATTTAATGATGAGGTAAGCCGAATTTTTCAGGAAAGAGAGGTCTGGGGAGATTGCTTATTCCTAGACTTCCAAAAAGCATTTGACGCGGTCCCACACGAGAGACTTAATAAGAAACTGCAAGCAATGTCGAGAAAAGGTGGAAATGTCTTGGAATGGATAAAAACTTGCTTAGAAGGAAGGGAACAGAGGGTTAGAGTAAGACACTCAGTATCTGAATGGAGGAGAGTTAGTAGCGGAGTTCCAAAGGGTTCAGTTTTATTGCCACTTTTGTTCCTTGTATATGTAAATGACCTACCAGAGTCTGCAAATTCATTCATGAATATGCTTGCAGATGATTCAAACATTGTGAAGAAAGTAAGAGACAAGGATAATGGTAGAGAACTTTAGGAAGATTTAAATACAGTAATCTTACATTGACTTCTAAATGTAAAGTCATGAGAACAGGTACAAGTGCAAGAAGGCCCAAGCTTGACTATTCAATGGCAGGAGCAAAACTTCAAGAGACAGAGAATGAGAGAGATCTAGGAGTAAACATACTGCCAGATTTGTCTCCAGAAATGCATATAAATGGCATAATAAGGACAGCATATACATTCTTAGCAAATTGAAGGGTAGCCTTAAGGCACATGGACAAGGAGATTTTCAAAAATATTTACGTAACTTATGTGAGGCCAAAGCTTGAATGTGGAGCCCCCTTTTGGAATCTACACTTGAAAAAGCACGTAGTTAAGCTGGAAAGGTGCAGAGGCATGCCACGAAATTGATGCCAGAAATTCGCAATCTCAGTTATGAGGTGAGGCTTAGGAAATTAGACTTACCATCACTCGAAGCAAGAAGAATTAGGGGGGATATGGTGATGCTTTTTCAATTCTTTTATAGTTATGACAGAGTGGATTAGGATCGATATTGTGATATGGCTGGCACTAGAACTAGAAGTTATAGTTTGAAACTTCGTAAGACAACTTCTTTGCAGGATGTAAGGAAGTAAGCGCATTTAGGTAATTACATTTAGGTAAGTACATACATACATACACACACATATGCATACATACATACATACATACATACATACATACATACATACATACATACATACATACATACATACATACATACATACATACATGCATGCATGCATGCTTACATACATACATACATACATACATACATACATACATACATACATACATACATACATACATACATACATACATACATACATACATACATACATACATACATACATACATACATACATACATACATACATACATACATACATACATACATACATACATACATACATACATACATACATACATACATACATACATACATACATACATACATACTTTTTGTCAGTGAGACAACATAGCTTCAGAGAAGATAGATCAACACTAACAAACTTATTAGAATTTAATGATGAGGTAAGCCGAATTTTTCAGGAAAGAGAGGTCTGGGGAGATTGCTTATTCCTAGACTTCCAAAAAGCATTTGACGCGGTCCCACACGAGAGACTTAATAAGAAACTGCAAGCAATGTCGAGAAAAGGTGGAAATGTCTTGGAATGGATAAAAACTTGCTTAGAAGGAAGGGAACAGAGGGTTAGAGTAAGACACTCAGTATCTGAATGGAGGAGAGTTAGTAGCGGAGTTCCAAAGGGTTCAGTTTTATTGCCACTTTTGTTCCTTGTATATGTAAATGACCTACCAGAGTCTGCAAATTCATTCATGAATATGTTTGCAGATGATTCAAACATTGTGAAGAAAGTAAGAGACAAGGATAATGGTAGAGAACTTTAGGAAGATTTAAATACAGTAATCTTACATTGACTTCTAAATGTAAAGTCATGAGAACAGGTACAAGTGCAAGAAGGCCCAAGCTTGACTATTCAATGGCAGGAGCAAAACTTCAAGAGACAGAGAATGAGAGAGATCTAGGAGTAAACATACTGCCAGATTTGTCTCCAGAAATGCATATAAATGGCATAATAAGGACAGCATATACATTCTTAGCAAATGGAAGGGTAGCCTTAAGGCACATGGACAAGGAGATTTTCAAAAATATTTACGTAACTTATGTGAGGCCAAAGCTTGAATGTGGAGCCCCCTTTTGGAATCTACACTTGAAAAAGCACGTAGTTAAGCTGGAAAGGTTCAGAGGCATGCCACGAAATTGATGCCAGAAATTCGCAATCTCAGTTATGAGGTGAGGCTTAGGAAATTAGACTTACCATCACTCGAAGCAAGAAGAATTAGGGGGGATATGGTGATGCTTTTTCAATTCTTTTATAGTTATGACAGAGTGGATTAGGATCGATATTATGATATGGCTGGCACTAGAACCAGAAGTTATAGTTTGAAACTTCGTAAGACAACTTCTTTGCAGGATGTAAGGAAGTAAGCGCATTTAGGTAATTACATTTAGGTAAGTACATACATACATACACACACATATGCATACATACATACATACATACATACATACATACATACATACATACATACATACATGCATGCATGCATGCATACATACATACATGCATGCATGCATGCATGCATGCATGCATACATACATACATACATACATACATACATACATACATACATACATACATACATACATACATACATACATACATACATACATACATACATACATACATACATACATACATACATACATACATACATACATGCATGCATACATACATACATACATACATACATACATACATACATACATACATACATACATACATACATACATACATACATACATACATATTTTTTAATTGGTTAAGCTAAGCGAGGAGGTAGTTAATGCTATCTCAATCCATAGTTTTATGGACAGGTATGATAAGTATCACTAAGTATAAAATGGAACCGATCAGGAGACGGGAAGATACGAGCTTTGGGCTCTTTCCCGTAAACACAATTAGGTAATCACAATTAGGTAATCGCATACATATGTCAGTAAAGGAGGCAGTGAGGGAGGTGGCACTGGAAAATGTACATACGATTGACTACAAACAAAAAGAAATAGAAAAAATGAAAGATGTAGTGATTGAAAGGACCATCCACTGATCAATCAGCCACTTGATAGAGAGCAATCAGCGGTAATCTCAGGCATAAGTGAATATCAGGTCAACTTGGCAAGGGAGACTTGAACACAATAATGATAGGCTTTTAGACTTGATAAGGAAGCTTGGAGTAGTATGTGGTCCAGAGAATATCATAAACATTCACCGAACTGGTGAATATTCTAGGGAGGGAAAGGCAAGAATAATGAAAGTATCCTTTGAGAGAGGAGTCACATGTAGAGAAGCATTGATGAGGGCAAAAAACTTAAAATACCCTCAAAATTTCAGAAGTGTTCCTTTGACCATACAGAACACAGAAAGAGATGGAAAGAATCAAAAACTTGTAGCAAGAAGCTCGAAGGTTAAATGAGGGTAGAAATACTAAAGAGAAGAATTTTGTTTGTTTCAGAGTTCTTCTAGCCAAAGGGGAGATAAAAAAGTTAATGCTTGTAGATCAGCTTATGCAGCCTCATTAAGATTATTGTTGATAGGGTAGCCTGTAAGGCAGTAGACTTAAAGGAAGGGATTCACAAAGGTAGGTCAAATATAATGGCGGATACAGAGACTAAGTTTAGTGAGGACATAAACAGTGTCACAGTTTTTCCTGAGAACTTCAGAATATAAAGGGTTGATAGATATGAAAGGACTGGTGGAGGGATAGCATTGCTCATAAGTGAAAGATTTTAGGTTGAAGAAATAAACTTTGCTATGGAAAGCAAGTTAAAGAAATTTCTTGCTACTCGCATAAATACTGGGTCAGAAAGCATTATGATAACTGCTGTATATAACCCACCAAGGAAGCAACATAGGCTAGAAGTTTATGAGGAAAGTCATATAGGTACAATCAAAGTCATATACTCAGTTGTTAACATCGCACGGGCGAGATAGTGTTGGATTTTGATTATGGGAAATTTTAATCATAGAGATATAGACTGGATAAAGCTAGGCCTGCACAGTGGGGAAGACTCATATGGGGCAAGATTCCTAGATTGTGTTCAAGGGAATATCCTACACCAACATGTACCGGAACCAACGAGGGAAATGGGTGGGATGAGCCACCACTGCTTTATCTTGTATTCAAAAATAATGTGTTGGGTATTGAAAAAATTAAGTATTACTATCAACTGGAAAGAGTGACCACTGTATGTTGTTGACAGAGTAAAGCTATGAAGATGTTCTACCTGAAAGTAGAGACACTGAGAAGGACACGAGGAGGAACTATCCAAAAGGAGATTACATAAAAACTAATGAGTTTTTTGAAGTTATTGACTGGAGGACCTTATTTAACAACAAATCTGTACAAAAATTTACGAAGTCTTTTGTGAGGAATATGGGAAATAGTCAACTGTTGTATAGCTTCCACAAATATCGGAGTTATTCATGCCAAACAGAAATGGTTCAATAATGAGTGTAAGAGAGCTAAGGAGAAGAGAGACAAATGCTGAAAAAGGTGCAGGAGGAGCAAAACATATTTGTCTGGCAGTTTTATAAAAGATCAAGATATAATAACCAAAGTATTCAGAAAGGGAAGGAGAGATATACCTCTAAACAATAGGCCTGCTTCCTTAGCCAGCACAGTTTGCAAAGTTAAGGAGATACTACTAAGAAAAGACATCTCTCTTCACTTGGAATTCTCCAACTTTTTGTCAGTGAGACAACATGGCTTCAGAGAAGGCAGATCAAGAGTAACAAACTTATTAGAATACTATGATGAGGAAAGAGGGAGCTGTGTAGATTGTATATTCCTAGATTTTCAGCAGGCATTTGATTCGGTCCCACAGGGAGATTTATTAAGAAGTTGCAAGTAATGGTGAGAGTAGGTGGAAATGTCTTGAGATTAATAAAAACTTACTTAAAAGGAAGGGAGCAGAAGCTTAAAGTAAGACAACCAGTATCTGAATGGGGAGGGGTTAGTAGTGGGGTTCCGCAAGGTTCAGCTTTAGGATATTTTTAGTTCCCTGTATAGGTAAATGACCTACCAGTGTCTATAAATTCATTCTTGAATATGTCTGCATATGAGAGTAAGAGACAAGAACAATGGTAGAGAACTTCAGGAAGACCTAAATACTGTAGTCTGCATGAGTGGTCAGAAAAGTGTCTAATGAAATTCAATACTTCAAAATAAAATGTAATGAGAATTGGTACAAGGCAAGAAGGCCCAAGCTTTGATACTCAATAGCAGGTGCAGAGCTACAAGAGACAGAGAATGAGAGAGATTAATGAGTAAACATACTGGCAGATTTGTCTCTGGAAGTACATATAAATGGCATAGTAAGGGCAGCATATGCTTTCTTAGCAAATGTAAGGGTAGCCTTCAGACACATGGACAAGGAAATGCTCAGAAATATTTATGTAACGTATGTGAGGCAAAAGCTTGAAAATGCAGCCCCCTTTTGGATTCCACACTTAAAAAAATAAACACATACGTAAGCTGGAAAAAGTTCAAAGACATGCCACGAAACTGGTGCCAGAAATATGTAATCTCAGTTATGAGAAGAGGCTGATGGAATTAGACTTACCGTCACTTTAAGCTAAAAGAATTAGGGGGGATATGATGACGGTTTTTAAATTCTTTTGTGATATTGACAGAGTGGATAGCGATCGATATTCTCATATGGCTGGCACTAGAACTAGAGGTCACAGTTTGAAACTTCGTTATAAAACTTCCTTGCAGGATGTAAGGAAGTACTTTTTGAGTGTAAGAGTAGTTTGTGATTGGAACTCGCTAAGCGAGGAGATAGTAAATGCTAACTCAATTCATAATTTTAAAGACAAATATGAAACAGCCAAGGTATATGTATGTATGTATGTATGATAAGTATCACTAAGTACAAAATGGATCCGACAGGTAGACGGGGAGTTACCAGCATAGGGCTCTTTTCCCTAAGCTCAATTAGGTAACTTCAATTAGGTAATTACATACTTACTTATCATACATCAGCATACATCAGCACTACATACATGCCACTACTCTACATACATCGCCATACATACATACATACATACATACATACATATATACATACATACATACATAATTCGCTAAGCGAGGAGGTAGTTAATGCTATCTCAATCCATAGTTTTAAGGACAGGTACGATAAGTATCACTAAGTCTAAAATGGAACCGATCAGGAGACGGGAAGATACGAGCTTTGGGCTCTTTCCCGTAAACACAATTAGGTAATCACATACATACATACATACATACATACATACATACATACATACATACATACATACATACATACATACATACATATATATTCATAGTATAAGTTAATTATCCATTCATAGAAATATTTAAACATACACACAAATGCACACATTCATATACACTAGTATATTCAGGTATGCAATATTGATTCAATCATAGTAATGAGAATAATAATAATAATAATGTATATATACATGTACATGGCTCCGTTTCGCCATGTAAGGAAATGGACGAGCCAAGAAACACGTATTCAAAACGATCCACACGTACCTCAACTACTCCTTATAGCTCTTGGGGATAAAGGGTTCTCACATTTCCTCTCTACCACGTGCTTGGGTCATCTACAAGGTAGGCGGGCAATGATAGTCTGCAGCCGCAGCTGATTTACCCCCACCGCTTCATCAAATGGCGATTCCCCTTACACCCGTCCATTACAGTTCACTGAGCTAACTGGTGCGAAAAATCCCTTTGGCCTGTGTCACCTATAATCAATCTTCCTCTCCTCATTACT
This sequence comes from Halocaridina rubra, assembly GCA_037179515.1. Classification (NCBI taxonomy): domain Eukaryota; kingdom Metazoa; phylum Arthropoda; class Malacostraca; order Decapoda; family Atyidae; genus Halocaridina; species Halocaridina rubra. Next base: position 33,037 of record JAXCGZ010003860.1, read on the forward strand.
GTCTCTTACACGTTCTCTTCCCTGCTCCACTGACTTTCCACGTGCATTCAGTGCCCTTTTCATGCCATCCATCCATCTCATTCTATGTCTTTCTCTTGGCATAACTCCAACCACTTCTGTACTCCACACTCCAGTTCAGGTATGTGTGGATCATGGTAATTGCTTGTTTCTTGCCTCGACCAACCTTTACAAGGGGGAAATAAGGCCATGTATACGTATGGATGTATTGTTATTCTTATTACGATGATTAAACCAGTATTATATACCTGAATATTGTTGTGTGCATGAATGTGAGCATTTGTGCGTATGTGTAAATGTTTATGCTTTTATATATATGGATAATTTATATGAACTTACACTATGGATATATAATTTTGTATGTATGCATATAAGTATTAGGCACGTAACTTAGTAATAATTTCCTAACTCTGCGTTGTATCCGGATAAGAAAGAAGAAAACAAAGAATTTTTGCCTTTTTACCTTTTTCTCCTTCTTTTTTCCTAGAGAATTCTGTGAACTGCTTCACACTCAAGAAATTAATTAAAAAAAAAAACTATCTGTTTAATATTTATAATCCGGTTACGCTGAAGGTAAATTAGAATGAAACAAAAATATTCAAAATAAAACAAGCAAAATATAAAATAATTTCAAAATAAAATAATAGAAACAAAAAATTTATGAAATAAAATATATAACACCAAATAATTCAAATAGAAATTTAAAAAAATAAAATTAATATAAGAATTAAATTATTAAATATCTAATTATTAAAATAAGATTGAAAAAATTATTAATCATTAAATAAAAAATGTCTACAACCTATAATTCAGTATTCAAAAAGTTGACCCCATATTCAAAACGGGCATCACTTATCCTTTCCATATTTCCGAACCTACAAAATACTCTCTGCTCTAACTTATCCCACAGGTTTCTTTCAGCACCCGTTCTATGCCTAACATCCTCATTTCTTACTCTATCTATTCCAGATACACCAATCATATTTCTCAGATATCTCATTTCCTTTGCATTCAACTTGTTCTTTCCATCCTATTTTGCATTCCAAGTCTTTGTTCCATGCAATGTTGTCGGAACAATCACACCTCCATATATTCTTCACTTTGCATTCATTTCCAAATACCTAATTCTCATCACACTTTTCAACACTTATAGACATTTACTCGTTTCCTTCACTCTATGACTTACCTCTGCATCCATTCGTCCATTCCTTGGTATGTGCGACGCCAGATAGATAAAACTCTCAACTTCTTCGAGCAACTCCTCATTATTCCTATATTCAATCTGCCAATATTAACTATCCTCATGCATCTCATGACTTCACTTTCACCCATAATCACCCGCAACTTCCTTCTTTCACACACCCCTTACCAACTCAGTCAGCAAATGATTCCGTTCATTCTCAGTATCAGCCACCAGTGGTGCTCCATCTGCGAAACAGAGATTGATTCAGTTTCTACTACCTTCCATACTCACTCACTAATTCCAAGCCTCTGTCTAATACGCTTTCATTTACTTCCCTTTCATATGCACATTAAACAACCATGGCAACATTACACAAATTTGACGCAACCCTACATTCAGCTCAAACCAGTCTCTCATACCATTTCCAACTCTCACACGTGTTCTACTATTCTTGTAAAAACTCTTCACAGCATTCAACAAAACATCCACTTATTCCATACAGTCACAACACACTCCACAATGCTTTTCTGTCAACCCTTTCATTTGCTTTTTCTAAGTCCATAAAAGGCCAAAAGTGTCCATACATTTCTCTAAGAACTTCTCACACATTTGTCTTACACAAGCACCTGACCCACATACCCTCTTCCTTTCCTGAACCCACACTGTTCTTCCTCAATCAATCTCTCAGTACCTTTCCTAATTCTCTCTATAAAACTCTACCATATGAGTATACCTTACCAACTACACTTAACAAAATAATTTCCCTAAAACAAAAAATGAAACAAACATTTATTTCCATTTCAAAATAGCTATTTTTTTACAAAACAAAGAATACACTTATAAGTAGACTTGTAATTGAGCAAATATGTAAGAGTGACACATACACTTACAGTGAACAAAAATATAGCTTTCCTAGAAAATTAAGATTACCTTGAATTAACAGATGTATATAATACTTATCAATTTACAATGAATTATCAGATAAGTGAGTAAACACAATATATCATATTAATAGAATAACATAGGCAATAATAATAATAATAATAATAACAATAATAATAATAGTAATAATAATAATAATAATAATAATAATAATAATAATAATAATAATAATAATAATAATAATAATAACAATAATAATAATAATAATATAATGATAATAATAATAATAATAATAATAATAATAATAATAATAATAATAATAATAATAATAATAATAATGAATAATAATAATAATAATAATAATAATAATAATAATAATAATAATAATAATAATAATAATAATAATAATAATAATAATAATAATAATAATAATAATAATAATAACAATAATAATAATAATAATAATAATAATAATAATAATAATAATAATAATAATAATAATAATGATAATAATAATAATAATAATAATAATAATAATAATAATAATAATAATAATAATAATAACAATAATAATAATAATAATAATATGATAATAATAATAATAATAATAATAATAACAATAATGATAATAATAATAATAATAATAATAATAATAATAATAATAATAATAATAATAATAATAATAATAATAATAATAATAATAATAATAATAATAATAGCAATAATAATAATAATAATAATAATAATAATAATAATAATAATAATAATAATAATAATAATAATAATAATAATAATAATAATAGTAATAATAATAATAATAATAATAATAATAATAATAATAATAATAATAATAATAATAATAATAATAATAATAATAATAATAATAATAATAATAATAATAATAATAATAATAATAATAATAATAATAGTAATAATAATAATAATAATAATAATAATAATAATAACAGTAATATTGAAAATAATGATGATAATACAGTGATAATAATGATATCAAGGTAGAACATTAGCAATAAATTTCACATTAAGATACCTGAAATGAAGACTTGAGGTAACTGGGCAATACTGAAATGGAGATATGAGGTAATTGGGCATACAGGCGTATAAGTATAGTACAGTAGTATAAGAGTACACTCAAGATATAACAGTTATACTAACAAGTGAACAGAGATAAAGCTTGCATAGAATATTAACAGTAGCTACAGTTAAAAGATATGATAGCAATAATCATGATGAAACTGGTAACAATAATGTTAATAATAAAGTAGTAATAATAACACTCTATACATGATCGTTATTATCGGCATAATCACCATATTTGTTCTCCTTACAACGATAATAATTAGTTCTTAACTTAAAGATCAAAGAAGACGATGTCAATTTACACATAGACTAGTTAGTGTAAAGGGATATTTCATGAAAGCATTAACTTTGATTAGTGTGTGAGCAGTAATAATTTGTCCAAAAGAAACTATATAGTTTGCCTTTGAAAGCTGAGAAGGAGGATGAAATTTTAAAATGTTTTAGAATATTGTTCCAGAGTGTTGGAGCTCTAATGGTAATCATCTTTGAACTAGCATCTGTGTATGCTATCTTAATAAATAGCTCACTACTCTGTGCTTTGTTGGTTCCCCTTATATCCCTTACTGTTTTGAAATTAAGTAGCCAGTTAGGATAGTGATGGTTAAAAATTTTGTATGCAAAAACTTAAATAGCATAGGCGATCTTCTTTTCTGCCCGCGGCCACCCAAGTGTTTTGAGAACTGGTGTGATGTGGTCATATTTCTTATTCCTTCCACGGTAACTCGAGCTGCAAAATTAATAAGCTTCTGTATTCTATTGATCTGATTCTTACTGGTAGCTCCCCATACAGTTGTGCAATAATTAATATGACTTAGGGCTAGAGATTCAACAGCGTTATTCAAATGGTAGTCTCAAAATTGTCTTTTATGTGATAAGTACATTAATGTTCCTGTTACCTTATTTCATACTTTATCTATATGGAAATCACACAAACATGTAGTTATCAAAGAGAATTCCTAGATATTTTTACAGTTTTGTTAGGTGTGATGATATTGCCACAAAAATTAATAGTTGTATTTTCTGGGACTTGTGCTATGTGATACCTTGAACCCATAGACATGCATTTTAGTTTGCTTTCGTTAATTAACAGCTCAATTTCTTGGAAAAAGGTTTTACTTTTTGACAGAGTGTTTTTTTTCTTAAGGTTAGCATTGGGAGATTATTTATATCACCACTAAGGAGTAGCTGAGTGTCATCTGTATATTGTACAATTAAACAGTCAGAAATGTAACAAGCTAAATCATGTACATAAATGGAGAAAATGAGAGGACCAAGGACTGATCCCTGGAAAACACCAAATGATATATTTTTTGGAGTAGAGATAATATTGTTAAGACGGATAGACTGTCTGTGATTATATAGATACTTTCTAAACCAGGTCGGGTTAATATTTAGGTTAGTGCATTTATTAATAAGAATTTCATGGTTTACATTGTCAAAGGCTTATGATAAGTCTAATAATACATGCAGAGAAATTTTTCCTGATCTATGTTATTGTAAATGTTATTAGTAACTGAGCAGTGCAGTGTCTTTAGAGAGTTTCGGTCTAACACCATGCTGGTTAATGGAAAATAGTCTATTAGTCTCTAGATATGACATTAGTTGGTATGCAGCCAGTTATTTTTCTATTTTTTTTAAAGAACATGTGTAGTAGGAAAATGGGGTGATAGTTTGTCACATCTTCTCCATCATCCTTTTTATGTAGAGGTATTACATATGATTTTTTTTTAAGAATCAGGAAACCTTCTTATAACAATTGAAGTGCTTACAATAGTTAAAATATAAGATACAATAATAGGTAGATCATCTTTTATGAATTGAAAAGGGATACTATCTGGACCATAAGAACCAGAGTTTCTTAGGCTCTTTATGGTAAGAATTAAGGTATCACAATCAACACGATTGATCTTGAAGTAATCTCTGATGCTTACATTGGAAGACTTGTCATTTAAGTAATTACTCATGCTCACTGAGTTGATGTTTTCTTGCATTTTCTAGTAAGTATTTTTGCCAATATTAGCAAAATATTTATTAAAGTTTTCAGCTTTGTCTTTCAACTCTATGATATTTTCATAACCTTCTGAGGTAGTCCTTCCATTCAGTATCATGCTTCTTATCATTTTTCATGTAGCCACTGCAGCATTATTAGAGTCATTACATTGTTTTTTGTAAAAGTTGTTTTTACTTATATCATTGAGGGATCTGACATGTTTCTTTTTTACTTTATAGCGGTCGCAGTGAGACATATTATATTTATTCATTTTTAGCTCTTTTTTTATTTGATTTCTGATTTGCATTGCCTCTTTGACGTCATTAGTTAGCCAGGGGGCTGAGGTACGGGTTATTTTTTTAGTTACAGTGGGTGCACAATTAAGCAGGCATGCATGAAAGAATTTTGATAGAATTTAAACCTGCAAATCGACGTTATTTGTGTTTAAGATACCATTAAGTACATTTCTGTTGTTGATTACTGCCTCGCAAAAGAAATCAGGGGAGTAAGTCATAAGGCAGCTGAATGTCTTGATAAGTGGCTTCCTTTTGGGCTTGTTTATGTTAAGCATAGCAATACAGAGCTCGTGATCTGAAATTGGGCATGGAACTACATCCCAATAGGGCATACTTTCCTCTTTGCATGTTATTATCAGATCTATAAGAATCCTAAAATTAGGGGTTATACTGGTCGGTTTTGTCACTATTTGTGTTAACATCACAGTGTTGATCACCCTTTTCATTTTGGTATCTGCTCAGAGCAAGTCATTATTAAAGTCACCAAGTATATATACAGGTTTGTGGCGCACACATATATTTCTAAATGCTTCAAGCAGATGACTGAACGAACTGGAAGGTGCTTCTGGGTGACGGTAAGCACACCCTATAATCTTCTTCTTCTTCAACTACATCTTTTCCCACTTTTATGTGGGGTCGATGTTTCTGGCCAGTTTTCTATGTCCCATACCTCATCACCCAAGAAACCTTTAGACCTCAGGTCGTCATTGATGCAATCCATCCACCTACACTTTGGTCTCCCTCTCCTTCTCCACCCTGTATATCCATTTCCATCACCCTCCTCCCAACATACTGTTCATCCCTCCTAACGACATAACCATACCATCTTAGTCTACTTTCTTGTATCTTATCTGATATTTCTCTAACTATTGAGGTACCTCTAATTACCTCGTTTCTTATCTTATCGCTTCTTGTCACCCCACACATCCATCTCAACATCCTCATCTGTGCCACATCCAGTTTTTTCTCTTGTGTCTTCTTTATTGCCCATGTCTCTGCTCCATAAATCATCGCAGGTCTCACAACTGTCTTATACATTTTACCCCTCAACTTAATCCCTATTCTCCTGTCACACAGCACCCCAGACACTTTCTTCCAGTTCTTCCATCCCGCTTGTATTCTGTGAGTTATTTCTGACTCTAGGTCACCATCCTCTGCTACTGTTGATCCCAAATACTTGAACTTTTCAACTCTTTTCAACACCTTCCCCTGCAAATTGACCTCCTCATCCTCTTCATCTCTCAACCTCAAGTACTCTGTCTTCTTCCTACTGATTCTCAGTCCTCTATCTTCAATCACTCTTCTCCACTCCTCAAGCTTCTCCTCCACTACCTCTCGTCTGTTGCTACACAGTACAATGTCATCTGCAAAGAGCATACACCATGGACACTGATCTCTAATACCATGGGTTACTACATCCAAGACCAGATCAAATAGATATGGACTCAAAGCAGACCCTTGATGCAGACCAACATTTAGTGAGAGACTTTTCGTCAAGCCCACACTGCTCTTAACATTTGCCTCTGCCCTCTCATGCATATCTTGGATGATTCTTACATATTTCTCGGGGACTCTCTTTTCTCTAATACACCTCCACACCTAATGACGTGGTACTAGATCATATGCCTTTTTCAGGCCAATAAAGACCATATGCATTCCTTTCTGTTTCTCCCTATGCTTTTCCATCATTTGTCTCAAGGCAAATATGGCATCCACTGTCCCTCTTCCGGGCATGAAGCCAAACTGTTCATCTCCAATTGTCGTTACCTCTCTGAGTCTCCTCTCCATGATCTTCTCCCATATCTTCATAGTATGACTTAACAACTTTATACCTCTATAGTTTCCACACTCCTGAATGTCTCCCTACCCTTTATAGATTGGGATGATTAAGCTTCCTCTCCATTCCTCTGCCATATTTTCCTGACTAAAGATCTTTTGCATTAAGTCCCACAAGATATCTATGCCTTCCTCTCCAAGACTCTTCCATACCTCCGCTGGCATCTTATCAGGTCCTGCTGCCTTTCCATTTTTCATTTTCCTTACTGCCCGCTCTACCTCACTTCTAGCCACTGTTCTTGTAACTGCTTCATTTGGAAGTCCATCTTCAAATACTGCTCTTGGGTTCTCTTCATTTAGTAATCCTTCAAAATAACTTTCCCATCTGCTTTTTATTTCATCCTCTTCTGCTAGAACTACTCCATAGTTATCCTTTATTTGTCTTACTTGGGTCAAGTCCTTGGTTGCAGCATCTCGGGCCTTGGCTTCGCCATATTTTCTTCTCTCCTTCTGGTGTTTCCAGCTCTTCATAGACTTCATTCAGTTTCTCTGCCTTTGCTTTTGCTACTGCTCTCCTTGCCTCCTTCTTTGCCTGCTTGTACTCTTCTTTATCCTGCTCCAGGCCTGATAAATCTGCCTTTTTCTTAGCTTCTTTCTTGTTCTTCACCCATTCTTGCACTTCCTCATTCCACCACCATGACTCTTTATCATTTGGGGGTTTCCTTCCTGATGACTTTCCAAGTACCTCCTCACCAACCCTCAAAATCACCTTACTATTCTCTGTCCACCATTCTTGTACATCTTCATGCAACCTTATTGCTTCCAACACTCTTCCCTTAAACATAGCTCTCAGCTCTGCATCTTTCAATCTCCAATGTTGCACTGTTACACTCTCCCCATTTATTACTTTACAGTTGCTAATCTCCTTCAGATGGTCTCTCCTACACAACAATAAATCTATCTGGCTCTCCCTTCCACCACTACTGTATGTAATCAATCTGTTTTCCTTCTTCTCAAAGAATGTATTGACCAATGCCAGATCAAATGCCACTGCAAAGTCAATCACTCTCTCTCCCCCCTCATTTCTCTCACCCACCCCCCAGCCCCCATGAGCTCTACCAATCCCAGCCCTCCCAATTCCCAAGTGGCCATTTAGATCTCCTGCCAAAATTATCCTCTCCCTTATAGGAATTGTTCTAAGCTCCTGGTCCATCTCCTCCCAAAATGCATCATTCACCTCCACTGTACAACCAGTTTGTGGGGCATAAGCACATACCACATTGACTACCATTTCTCCCAGTCCCAGCTTTAAACTCATAAATCTGTCACTCTTTCTATTCACACCAAGTAATTTTCCTCCCTTCCTCATTTGCTCCACTATAGAACAATTTTCAACCCTCGCCCAGTTCCCTCGCCTTATTTCCTTTCCACCTGGTCATCTGCACACACAGCACTTCAATTCTCCTCCTCTCCATCAGGTCCACCAATTCTCGCCCCTTCCCAGTCATCGTCCCCACATTAAGAGTGCCCACCCTCAGCACCACCTCTGACACTCTCCCTCGAGCTTGCCTCTTTAACCCAGCCTGCCCATGACTGGGTAGCCCTTGCTGTCTTTCCGGAGGGGTCAGGCGAAGCCCCAACACGTCGCCTAAGGGAAACGCCCTAGTATGGTGATTATTCTCGTTATCTGTACTGGGCATAGTTTGGTTTTGGCAAAAAAAATTTGGCCGGATGCCTTTCCTAACGCCAACCCTCCCCATCTACCCGGGCTTGGAACCAGCACCAAGTTGAGGCTGGCTTGGCCCCCTCAGTGGCTGGGCACACCCTATAATGAAAGATGGAAGTTTCTGATACTGCAAAGTTATCCATATATCTTCGAGTTCTTCGTTTTTTTTCTAGATCTGTGTTTATTTCTGATGCACTGAAATAATTTCTATCGTAAATACAGACCAAACCCCCTCGGCCATGGTCATTACGAAACATTTTAAACACTGGGATATTCACATGCTTATTTTCAGCTGTAGGAAGATGCCAAGTTTCACTTTAACAGAGGATATCTATGCTGTAGTAATTTATTAGCATTATTTTTTCCTCAAAATGAGCAAGAAGGGACTGAGCGTTCACATACTTTAATGTTACCATGCTCTAGGAAGGTATCCGTAGTCATAGTTGTAGTTTGTTTTTTAGTTTGTCCACTTTTTTTTTTTTTTTTTTTTTTGACTGTGTGATACCGCTGAGAATTCATAGTCATAGTATGTTCTGGGGTTAGTCCATGGAGCCTGGTGTCTATACCTACTGTTGGATGGATAACGCTGACTTGAGTATGTGCCATGGTATGATTAGGTCTTCCCAAAGTGTGCTTGCCTAGGTGAGAGTTTAGGGTCGTAAGAGCCATCTCTACAGGAGAAGTTTCTCGTGTGTAGACATCGATAAGAGAGGTTTGTATTGTGTCTCTTTCCGTGGTCTCGCTGATAGGGGACCTTTTCGTAAGCTCTTTGCTATTTATTCCGGTATGGCTGAGTTTGGGATATTTTGTAGACAACCTAGGTTGTGTACTATGTTTACCACCTCGAAAGACAAGGACAGTTGTGCCTGTAGGCCATTAATTCAGTTTGTAAGCCATGTTTTCAAATTCTTTCTATATCGTTATTGCAAAGGAGATCCAATTTGGTAGCGAGAAAGCTCCCTTATTTGGACTTCTTCAGAGGGAATGCCTTGAATTATCAAAATATTATGTATTTCTCTCTCAGAGGGGTTGCCAGGTATGCGAATATACAGTATATTTTAGCTGTATCTCTTGCACTTGCCTTATTGGGTTGCGATGGCTGTGCGGTGGAGGACTTCGATGGACTGTTTGAATGAGAGACTGTTCGTATCTTTGCTTTTCTGTTTTCTTTGCTATTTTGTGACCTATTGCTGGGTTGATTATTTGTACTGAATGGTGTAATCAGCTTGTCCTGGTTAGTGACTGGTGTTGTGTTGTTAGGAGTAGTGGTGAAGAATGCTATTTCAACTTTGCTGCTGTTTTGCAGCCCAATACTGGGTTGGTTATTTGTGCTGGATGGTGTTATCAGGTTGTCCTGGTTAGTAACTGTTGTTGTGTTGTTAGGAGTAGTGGTGACTGATAATATTGTTTCTTCACTGTTTTGCAATCTTTTACTTAATTGATTATTTGCACTGGATGGTGTATTCAGGCTCTCTAGTTGACCATCACTTTTATCTGGATCTTCATCTTCTTCAATAGCAATTATAAAGAGACACAAAACCTAGTTTGCGAAACATAATGATTGTCGATGAAAGAGACATTGTAGCTAGAATTATCTCTTTTAAGTAGGACAATGTCTGCTTCCAGCATTTTCACGTTGTGTTGTAAGGCTGCCACCTCTCCAGCATCTGCTTCGAAAATTATCACCTTATCAGCAAGACTTTCAATGATTCGATGTAGGTCTAATTGGATGAGTGTTTTATTAAACTCCACGTGTTTTACAATCAAAGTTTTAGATTGAAAAAGTTTGTAAAGTTCTACATTTGATGAGGTATTAGGACACTTGAGTTGATAGTGATTATATTTGAAATAATTTATTTTTACGTGTCTTTTAATGTTACGCTTTCCACTGTGTTGTGGAAAGAATTTCACTACCTTTAAGAGCAATGTGCGTTTTGAATGGAAGCCAGAGCTTAAAGAGCAATAGTTGACTAGTTTTGTACAGAGTGTATTTTCTATTTTTTTTCCAATTCCCTTTTGATGTCATGATGTGAATATTGGAAAATTGTATCCAGTGACGAAGTACATACTTCAGGAAAAATATAGGTATCTACACTCGAAAGGTCAGAGAGGTTATCTTTTTCTGATGAGGACATTCTGGTGTGATTGGGAGGGAAACTGCGGTATGAGGAGAGCGGCAGGTGCAAAGGTTTCTGAGATGTTATAAGATAATAATTAAGTTTCTTTGTATCCTTTTAAACACTGAAGTAGCAATGTTAACTCTAACTTAAATTTGAAGGTTTATATTGAGTATGCTTTCATTAATTTTGTAGCTGTGAATTTAAATTTTGTCACTTAATAATAGCAAAATTATCGAGAGTTCAATGTGTACACTTCCTAGCCTTAATCCTTGCCTTGAATTTAAAGTACTTGTTAACTCATACTTATATCCTTTCACTTTATAAAGTGGAACTACACATGCACTTCTTCAATCAAGTGGGACCCTCCCTTTCCTGAAACATACGTTCAACAACCTAAGCATCCATTCTACTGATGCCTCCCCACCTTTTTGCCCACTTGCTCCTCTCACCCTCTCCTCCCTACCAGACTCTCCTTTTCGCTCTCTTTTAATTTCCTTCCATAACATCTTTTTATTCCTTTCAAAATACTCAGACAATCATCTACCCCACCCTCTATCCATTTCTGTCTTTGCCTCCTTCACCACGCTCTTTGCTGACCTCCTCTTTTCACTAAACCTTTCATATGCCTCTATATTACCTGTCTGCAACCAAAGTACATATGCCTTCTTCCCTTCAGCCACTACTGACACTCATCTCCTCATTCCACCATTCACTACCTTTCCTGTTACATTCATCTGTTAGTTTCTTTTCGTATATTGTGTCAGCACATTTCATAACATCTTCCTCAAAATAACTTCATTCTTCTTCCACTCTCTCCTCCAAATTCTCTTTCACTACATTCCACACATACCTCAGACTAGCCTTATACTCAC
>JAXCGZ010003860.1:52500-60000 GCA_037179515.1 Halocaridina rubra
GTCCTCTTCCCATGAGTCCTTGCTATGTTCTCACTCACATGCTAAAGTTCTCTTTATTGGGGGACTTCAATGTTTTCTACAGTGAGTAGCTTAATTCTTCTCACACTGATGTGGGAGGAAGAGAAGCATTTTATTTCTCTAATACTCGCGATCTGGAGCAGATTATTAAACATCCTACTCGTGTCCCCGATTGATGCAAACATGCAGCTAACACTCTTGACCTATTTCTTACTTCTAATCCTTCAAGTTTCTCATATTCTGTGCTCTCCCCTCTTGGTAAATCTGGCTACCTTGTAATCTCAGTCTCTTGCGTTTTCGCTCCCCCTCCTTCACTTCCTCCGTGGGATGACTACTGCTTCCAGACCTGCAACCCTAATTAGGTAGCCCTAAAATTTGCGGAGATCATAACCTCGGGAATGGAGGCGTTCACCCCCTACTCTATGAAAACTTTTCTCCCTATAATCCTTGGTTTGACATTGCCTGTTCCTTGGTTATTCAGGCCAGGGATCAGGCATACCAGTTGAAACCAAGCCTATCTTTCTAATTTAACTCGCTCTTCTTTTATTCTAGTAGAATCGTTTCACTGCTTAGACTCGAAGGTCTAAAGTTTCCTTTTTAAAAGAGAAAGTTAATGACCTTAGCACCTTTCCTACTGATGAAAGTTACTGGTCCTTAGCCAAAAACCTCTCCAAAAACTTCTGTAACTCAAGCTATTCCCCTCTCATTCGTCTGATGGTTCTATATTTGCTCTCTCACTGACAAAGCCACTCTTCTTTGCTCTCATTTTTCTGTCATATCTTTCTTAAGTGATATCAGCTCACCTGTTCCTCGTACTTTACCCCTCTCTAAACCTGTACCCTCCCTTATTCTTCTTCACTCAAAGTCCATAAGGTTCTTCAGTCTCTAAAGACGAACAAGGCATCCGGACCTCGTGGTATTCCTGCAAGGTACTTTAAGGAGTCTGGAGATGAACTTGCTTCCATGCTTTGCCGTCTTTTTCACCTCATTCTCTCAACCAGTATCTATCCTTTATCTTATAAGCATGCTCCAGCTCAACCTGTTCCTAAGAAGGGTGACTGCTCTATTCCTTCCAACTAATGACCTACTGTCCTAACCTCTTCTGTCACCAAAGTATTGGAAACTTTGCTCTATTCTCACTTTTTGAAAAATCGTGAATATAACTCTCTTATCTTTTATCACCAGTACGGCTTCCACAAGGCACGATCCACTGGTGACGGCGCAACATGTAGCTTATTCCCAGTTACAAGTGGTTTTCCACAGGGCTCTGTCCTTTCACCTACTTTGATCCTTTACTTCATCAACGATCTTCTTAAGTCCCAATACTCTTCTCTTCTCCACGCCTTTGCAACGATTCTACCCTTCATTTTTCCTCTGCCTTATCTTCACAACCTTCATCTGCTACTTGTAATCAGTCTTGTATCACTATTTCTCCTATTCTCAACTCCGATTTGCAGAGGGTATCTGAGTGGAGCACCCAAAATTTAGCTAAATATAATGCCTCCAAGACAGAGTTTCTGACTGTTTCTTTATTTTCTCCTCCTGATACCCCTATTGTCTTCGAAACTAACAAAATCTACCCTTTATATTCTATTAACATATTTGGAATCCAGATAGCCTCTTACTTGTCTTGGAGGAATCATATACTCCAATTTTCTAAATCTGCATAAAAAATTGGAGGTTCTGTTTCGTTTTCATCTTTGCTTTTCCTCTTACCAATTACTTAAAAATCTATAAAGGTCTTATCAGTCTCTGCTTAGAAAACTGCCCTCACATCTGGGATGCTTTATCTTATACGTATCTCCTTGATAGGGTTGAATCTAAGACAATCAGACTCGTCAATGACCCTTCAATTACTTTTAATTTGAATTCTCTTTCTCTTTGCCGTAAGGTATCATCCATTTTTCTTTTCTATCGCTACCACTTTCATTACTGCTATGATGAGTTGGCAAGTTGCATCCCTCCCCCACTGCCGAGACTGCGTAACACTTGTCAAGCGACCTCTTCTCACAGGTAATGTGTGGAAATTTGTAGTTCGTGGATTGGTTGGTGGACCGACTGCTTCACCCCATCAATCTCCAGCCTCTCTTCCTCCTTCTGTGTCTCCTAATTCTTATAACCCATCTTCATTCAAAAAGCGGATCTATCGTCATCTCAGGGTCTAATCCTGCCACATCTCTAGGTCCTCAATACTTCGACTGTTCTTTCAGCCTGTTTTATCCTATTGTGTAACATTCCATTATCTCTGCATTGACCTTAACCTTCTACTTTCTTTGTCTTGCTATTTTCTTGATGCCCGGGCCTGATGAGAGCAATTTTGCCTTTCCCTCTATTGTGGGACTTCTGAAACAGGAGTCACGAGCTTAGTGCACTCTACCACAAAGGTCATAAAACAGCCTCATAGTTACAAATTGCATCGCCGCACCATTCTACTCTGCAGTTTTACACTCTGCCGACCCACCTTTTACGAGCACACATTCAATTCTCCTCCCTAACTAATATGGACCGAAGTTTGTAAATAGCTTATTATAAAAAAAGTCATGCATTTAGATTATTCTAATTTATTTGTCTTCTACTGTCGGAATTTGATCCTGGGACTTGTAGAACAGGAGTTCACAGCTTAGTACTGTACCACAGAGGTCATAAAGCAGAGTTAACTGTAAATTTTGCTGAAGATTCAAAATTTCAAAGGGCACCACCACTTTTCCACTCTGAAGTTTTTCTACCCTTCCGACCCACCACTTATCAACATAAAATATTTAGTTTCCTTCCTCAGTATGAGGTGAGGTTAATGGTACTAAACTTTGGCCTCTTGCTCTGCAGGTCCAAGGTTCGAATCCCGATAGCATGGGGTAGAAAAAAATATGGAATCATTTAAAGTAAGCGATTGCTTTACTATGTAGCTCTAATATTATTGTGTGGTTCGAGGGGAATATCATTTTATTCCAGTCCAACGTTGACTAAAGATAGTGACTTCTGGGCGGATGGCCCAAAAATAGACCCGGGAGGAAAGGGATTTGCGGTATGGAAAAATTTATTTCCGGCCCAAGATTTTCTAGGATTGTGATGCGAATTTGCTGTTTCCGATTCTTTTTGTCTGTTTCTTTGCTTAGGGTTTATTTCTACCTACTTTGTTTTTATTTATGCATTTATTTAGTTATTTATTTTTGGTCGATGCAATTTGCTATTTCTCCTCCTTTTAACCTTTATTTTCTTTTTCATAGTTTATATTTTAACTTTCTCTGCATTTCATTTATTTATTTACTTATTTTTTTACGTATTTATTTATATATGTATTTATGTATTTAGTTATTGATGTGTTTGCATTTTTCTGTTGCCTCTCCTCTTGTTAGCGTTTCATTTCTCGTTTATAGTTTGAATTTCAACTTTATTTATTATCTTTTTAATATATTTATTTATTTATTTATTTATTTACGTATTTATTAGGTGATATCCTGCTTCCTTTCTCCTTATTTTCTATTACTTATTTTATACTGTTCTTCACTTGATTTTGAATTAATTTATTTATTATGTAATAAATGTGTTTCCCATCTCTCTCTCTCCTCTCTCTCTCTCTCTCTCTCTCTCTCTCTCTCTCTCTCTCTCTCTCTCTCTCTCTCTCTCTCTCTCTCTCTCTCTCTCTCTCTCTTTGTTATGTTCATAGTCTGTATTTCTTTTATTGCATTTCCATAGTTATTGTTTTATTCTTTTTTTATTTTCTTTTTCTTAATATTTGTTTTTATTGTTATTGTTTACTCACTTTGTTTCAGCTCACAATTATTTGTTTATTATGCGATTATTTTCGGTTTCATTTCCTATTTATTATCCCTTCCCCCTGAGGGAGATGGTTTAGAATACATTCTCCCTGTTCCCCTGCGTGTCGTAAGAGTCGATTAAATGGGGCGGAGCGAGGGGACTGGCAATCCCCTCCTCCGTATTTTCTCATTCCGGAGAGTCATAGTATTTTGCCTTGCCTCAGCCGCTACCCTCATAAGGGAAGAATGACTCATGTATCTTCTTCTTCTTCTTCTTCGTCTACATCTTTTCCCACTTTTATGTGGGGTCGATGTTACTGGCCAGTTATCTGTACTGGCCATATTTTGGTTTTGGCAAAATTTTTATGGCCGGATGGCCTTCCTGCCGCCAACCCTCCCCATCTACCCTGGCTTGGGATCGGTACCAAATTGAGGCTGGCTTGCCCCCATCAGTGGCTGGGTTAAGAATGGCTCACGTATATAGATAGAATAATTAGCTCCCTCACTAGTCTTATAAGCTTCCTTATCCACCTTTTTTATTCTATTTCTTTTCTTTCTCTTAATATTTGTTTGTTACAGTTATTTTTATTCACACTTTGTCATTTTCTATTCATATATTTGTAATTGTTTTCTTCCTTTATCATTGTCTTCACATTCACTTGTTTTAGAGTTACTTCATCTTTTTTCTTTTATGTTCTTCATCATTTTTTCTATTTTATCTATTTACTCCTTGTTCTTCTTCTTTGCCGATTTCTTCCTTGTTTTCTATTCTTCTTCTTCTTCTTCTTCTTCTTCTTCTTCTTCTTCTTCTTCTTCTTCTTCTTCTTCTTCTTCTTCTTCTTCTTCTTCTTCTTCTTCTTCTTCTTCTTCTTCTTCTTCTTCCTTCTCCTTCTCCTTCTCCTTCTCCTTCTTCTTCTTCTTCTTCTTCTTCTTCTTCTTCTTCTTCTTCTTCTTCTTCTTCTTCTTCTTCTTCTTCTTCTTCTTCTTCTTCTTCTTCTTCTTCTTCTTCTTCCTTTTCTATATTATTTCAAGTTATTTTTATTGTTGTTCTTTTATCATTTGTTCTTACATCACTTTTCTTTCATTATTTTTTCTTTAATTTATTTTTTTTATTCTTGGTTATTCGATTTATTAAAGTGGACTTCATATACTAATGAAATATATGAGCAAGAATTACTATATGAAGGAAATATCAGAAATTAAATGTGTGCTTTTAGTGTGTCTCTATGTATTATACTGTACATATATATATATATATATATATATATATATATATATATATATATATATATATATATATATATATATATATATATATATATATATATATATATATATATATATATATATATATATATATATATATATATATATATGTAGTCACCGTGGCTCAAGCGGTAGCGTCCGCGATTCTGAGGCGTCAGGTCGAGGGTTCGCGCCCCATCACGGTCTGAGGTTAGCAAGGGCATGAACTCAGGGTAAGGATTGCATCTGCCAAAACAAGTCCTTCGCTTGAAGGCAAACGTCCTAGCCCTTGGTAGAAAAGGGAGTCCGTGACGTAAAGCCGGAACATATATATATATATATATATATATATATATATATATATATATATATATATATATATATATATATATATATATATATATATATATATATATATATATATATATATATATATATATATATATATATATATATATATATATATATATATATATACATATATATATATATATATATATATATATATATATATATATATATATATATATATATATATATATATATATATATATATATATATATATATATATATATATAGTAGGTTGGCCATGGCCTCAGCCGCTCGTTGAAAGACTGCGACTGAAGGTATTAGGATGCAACTAGGACTGGTCCAGACAGTTCCAGGTTGAGTCTTCCTTCAGGACGGTTCTTTCCTCATGCCTACATCTACACTGAATATTTTGGCATATTCATTACACATCTCTTGCTATTCCTTTACATTTGACAAGTCACAGCATTCTGCACATCTGTCTCTTTTACCTTGCTTTTCCTCACATTTTGTCATTATTTATGGAAGGTTCACAACTAATGGCCCCCAGTACCCGGCATACTTGGGTGCGAAGAATCTCCGGGGATCGTGTTGACTCCACCATTGGCTTGAGGGCAGACACGCCTGGTGGTAGTAATGGTTCTACTCTTAACCTTGCACCTCCTAATAGATCTGCTTCTTCCACTCTTCACTATTCAAACATTCGTGGGCTGAACTCTAATCTTTCGTCTGTGGAACAGCACTTGGGCACTTTCCTCCCTAACCTTCTCCTCCTATCTGAAACCCAGTTGTCTATACATGCTTTCACTGACCTTTCCAAATCTCCCACTATAATCTGTATACTCGTTTTCGTTCCAAAGGTGGGGTCTGTGCTTACTGCAACATTAACACTCCTACTGTGAGGCTCAGGGACCTTGAATCTCCTGACTTTGATGTTCTCTGGCTAAAAGTCTATCTCTCCACTACCACTATCATCCTTTGCTTCTGCTACTGTTCTCCAAGCTCCACCAAGATTTTGTCTTTCTTTGAATATCCCTCCTCATGCCATGAGTCCTTGTTATCTTCTCACCCACATGCCGAAGTTCTCTATATTGGAGACTTCAATGTACACCACAGTGAGTGGCTTCATTCCTCTCAAACTGATGTGGGAGGAAGCGAGGCTCTTGCTTTCTCTATTACTCACGATCTGGAGCAAATTATCAAACATCCTATTCGCGTTCCTGATCGTCACGAACATGCTGCAAACACTCTTGACCTATTTTTTTACTTCTAACCCTTCAAACTACTCTTATTCTGTGCTTTCCCCTCTTGGTAAATCTGACCACTCTATGATCTCTGTCTCTTCCCTTTTCACTTCCCCACCACCAGTCCCTCCTACTCAACGCTGCCTTTGGCACTTCGAGCGAACCCAATATGAAAATTTACGTAACTTTCTCTTTGACTTCCCATGGGATGACTACTGCTTTCGGTCCCGCAACCCTGCTCGGGTAGCTGTAAAAGTTGCTGAGATCATGACTGCGGGAATGGAGGCGTACATCCCCTCTTCTACAAAAACTTTCTGTCCCCCTAAACCTTGGTTTGACCGTGCCTGCTTCATGGCTATCCAGGCTAGAAATCAGGCTCACCGATCTTACCAAGCCTCTCTTTTCGATTTAACTCGCTCTGCTTTTATTATAGCTAGGAATCGCTGTACAGCTCAGATTCGAAGGTCTAAGGCTTCCTTTATAAGAAGGAAAGTTGATGACCTTAACTCCTCTCCCACTGGCAAATGCTTCTGGTCCATAGCCAAAAACCTCTCCAAGAACTTCTGTAACTCAAGCTTTCCCCCTCTCATTCGTTCTGATGGTTCTATAACTTGCTCTCCCACTGACAAAGCCACTCTCTTTGGCTCTTATTTTTCTGCCAACTCTTCTATCAACGATTCCAGCGCACCTGTTCCTCAGTCTTTTCCCCTCTCTAACCCTATGCCCTCCCTTATCCTTTCTTCACGCAAAGTTCAGAAGGTTCTTCGCTCACTAAAGACAAACAAGGCATCTGGTCCCGATGGTATACCTGCAAGGTTCCTTAAGGAGTTTGCAGATGAACTGGCTCCTGTGCTTTGCCGTCTTTTTTGCCTCATTCTGTCAACCAGTATCTATCCTTCATCTTGGAAGCATGCTCTAGTTCAACCTG